>PVHX01028151.1:0-18451 GCA_004024805.1 Geosciurus inauris | reverse complement strand
ATGTGTTCTAATTAGTAGGATGTTGTGTTTTTTTTTTTTTTTTTTTTTTTTAACTACCATGGATTGAGCTCAGGGGCACTCGACCACTGAGCCACATCCCCAGCCCTATTTTGTGTTTTATGTAGAGACAGGGTCTCACTGAGTTGCTTAGCACCTCACCGTTGCTGAGGCTGGCTTTGAACTCGCAATTGTCCAGTCTTAGCCTCCCTAAGTGCTAGGAATATAAGCGTGTGTCACCATGCCCAGCAAGTATTTAATTCTTCACCTTAAGATTTGTTTCCCTTTTATGCCCTGGGTAGTAGTATTGTAAAGTTTACTGTTCACATGTGCTCTGTGTTTCCCATAGGATATCAGAGCTTAACTCATTTACCTTGTTATTTTTTTATGGATATGTGGATCGAATATCATAATATTTATTTTTTAGTTGTAGATGGACAGAATATCTTTATTTTATTTTTATGTGATGCTGAGGATCGAACCCAGTGCCTCACGCACACGAGGCAAGCGCTCTACCACTGAGCTACAGCCCCAGCCCCTTAACTATATATTTAATTCACAAATAACTACAGAAATCAAAGTATCTCCACACTTGTTGTTTTTTTTTTTTTTTTTTTTTTAATTTTTTTAGTTGTCAATGGACCTTTATTTATTTATATGTGGTGCTGAGGATCAAACCCAGTGCATCACACATGCTAGGCAAGCGCTCTACCACTGAGCTACAACCCCAGCCCCCCAACATTTGTTTTTGTTTTTGAACTTTAGAACCAGCCTCCTTTCAGTGACAAGCTCTAGAAAAATAAAAGCCTTGAGTCTGACATTGTAAGTAAACTTACTTGGATATGAAAATGAATGCACTTTCAACCTTGCTAACAGCTATTATGTGTCCCCTCTGCCCTCTGTCCTCTATGCAGAATATTAGAATAATGGCCAAATATTATACTCGGATAACAATGAAAAGGATGGCACAACTTCTCGATCTGTCCATTGATGTAAGTAGTGAACATCATTGTCTGGGTTATCTGTAACCATTTTTTTTTAATGTTTATTTTTTAGTTGTAGGTAACAGAATATCTTTATTTTACTTTTATGTGGTGCTGAGGATCGAACCCAGTGCCTTATGCGCGCTAGGCGAGCACGCTACCACTGCGCCATAATCCCAGCCCCCACCATTTTGATCTATCAGTCAACTTGTAAACATTAAATGACAAAGAATTTTGATTTTTTGTTAATTTTAAGGGTTTTTTTTTTTTTTTTTAATATTTTTTTAGTTGTTGATGGATACAATGTCTTTATTTTATTGCTTTGTATGTGGTGCTGAGGATCGAACCCAGGGCCTCACGCATGCGAGGCAAGTGCTCTACCGCTGAGCTACAATCCCAGCCCTAATTTTAAGTTTTGGTGATAGAAAGTTTCTCAAGTTTGAATACCAAAAAGTAGCCTTAAGTAACAGTTTTATACTGATACTATTTGTGCTAATTAAAATGCTTACTTAAGATGGGCTGGGGTTGTGGCTCAGTGGTAGAGCACTTGCCTAGCATGTGTGAGGCACTGGGTTCGATTCTCAGCACCACATATAAATAAATAAAATAAAGATCCATTGACAACTAAAAAATATTTAAAAAAAAAATGCCTACTTAAGAGATGGGGGCTATGATGACTCAATGGTCTAGGTTCAATCTTCAAAATACTCCTCCCCCATCCCCCCCCAAAATCCTTCACTTAATGACTGGTTTAACATTGATTAATTTGAAGTGTAACATGTTTATATAATAAATATGTTCAGGTTTCCACAAAGATGAACTGCATAAATAGAATATGTGAGGAGGGGCTGTGGCTGCAGCTCAGTGGTAGAGCACTTCTAGTATGCACAAGACCCTGGGTTCAATCCCCAGCACCTCAAAAAAAAAAAAAATCTGAGAAATACTTGACCACAGTTCACCTGAAATAAAGGAGTACTGGATTCAGGTTTGCATTTCATGTTGGCAGAATGTACACTAGCTCACAGAGACATGTAGTGTGTAGGAATGGCCTGGAAAGCCCTTTCTGTAGGAGAATCGGGGAACCCTTGGTTATCTGGTTAGTTCTCACAGATGAGGATACTAAAGTCTTAGAAGCAAAATAAATGTCTTCTCCGTGGCTATCTGCCAGAGGGTAGAACACGTATTCTAAACTGGCAACACACTATACTGAAGTGCCTTTCAAGGGGAAATAAAGGGAATAAACTGACTTGCTGTTGGCCCCCGCTCTGTTCCCCTGCACCAGCAGTACTGAGTCTGGAGGGATGCACATGGGACTCAGCCCTGATCCCCCTGGAGACTCGGGTTTCCTTCATTCCTTTGAGTGTCATACAATAAGTACATTAGTTATGATAAGTACACTGTCATTTTATAGTTGGCAATTGCTGTTAGTAATGGTTTTTAGCCTTTCATGTTCTTGGATGAAGAATTTAGAAAATTCTTTTTTTTTAATTTTTTTTTTTTTTTTAGTTGTAGATGGACACAATATCTTTATTCTTTTTATTTGCATGTGGTGCTGAGGATCGAACCCAGTGCCTCACGCATGCGAGGCCAGCCCTCTACCACTGAGCCACAATCCCAGCCCGAATTTAGAAAATTCTTAGGTTTTGTTTATCCTGTGTAATTATTCTGTCTTAATCCAATTTGTCTTTCTCTTGCAGGAATCAGAAGCTTTCCTCTCAAATCTAGTAGTTAACAAGACCATCTTTGCTAAAGTAGATAGATTGGCAGGAATCATCAACTTCCAGAGACCCAAGGATCCCAATAATTTATTAAATGACTGGTCTCAGAAACTGAACTCATTGATGTCTCTGGTTAACAAAACAACACACCTTATAGCCAAAGAGGAGATGATACATAATCTACAATAGGATCCCAGTGCTTTTAGAAAAGAGATGAAATAGGAAGTAATTAAAAAAAAAAAAAAAAAAAGACTGTTATCATGGTGTATATGTTTCTTTTTTTTTCCTATTCTCTGCTTCTTTATCTAAAATTTTAAAATAGTGAATGTGTTTAAGGCTCCTTTTGACTTTTTATTCCCTTAGTTTCATTAACTCTGCAATTGGTGCAAAAATACATGTTTCTGTTGTCTGAATACACAAAAAAAATTGTGCCATAACTTACCCAAGTATGTTTTTCTATCATTGGAAAATTTTTTAGCTATTTGTTTTCATTCAACTAACAACTCTATAATAATAAAAGCAGTATATGTGTGTTTACTTTCTATGGTTACCGCTTTCTAAGTGATTTGTGGGGTAGTGATTTGACAAGGTTTTTTGTGTTGTTGTTGTTGTTTTGGTGCTGGGCATTGAACCCAGGGCCTCGAGCATGCTAGCCAAGTGCTCTGCTACTGAGCTACATCCTCAGCCCTTTAACAAGCAGCTTTTGTTTTAGGGCCTTTATTTTTTTATTTATTTTTAAAAATTTTTGCAGTACAGAAGATTGAACCCAGGACTTTGCACATGCTACACAAGTGCTCTATCACTAAGCTATAAGCTAATGTCACCAGCCACTTCTTAAAAAATTTATTTGAGACAGAGTCTTTCCCCACCCCCCTGTGGTGCTGGGGATTGAACCTAGGGCCTTGTTCATGTGAGGCAAGCACTCTACCAACTGAGCTATATCCCCAGTCCCCCAAAACAGGGTCTTGTCGGGTTGCCCAAGCTAGCCTCAAACTTGCCTTCCTCTTGTCTAAGCCTCCCAAGTAGCTAGAATTACAGGTGTGTTTAGTCATACTCAGATGACAAGTATTTCTTAAATGAAATTGTTGTGAGACTCCCAGTGACTAAGTATATTGAGAAGGTTGCATAGAGCACACAAGAACATTTGGGATAGTTTTGATTTGTATTGGTATTGATTTGGTATTATGGCAGGAAGTCCCTAGATGGGATGTACATGGAGTGTTCTGGTGGGCTGCAGACATTTTTTCATATAATCAGAATTTTCAGTCAGTAATTTCCTTATTTTTATCTCTCTTCCCTTGACCAATTATTTAACAAAATCAAGTGACATCATGTCAACACAGGCTGTTGGGTTTATCCTATGTAAAGGTAGTAACTTTTTGTTTTTCTTTTTGGTACTAGGGATTGAACTCGTGTACTCGACCACTGAGCCACATCCCCAGCCCTATTTTGTGTTTTATGTAGAGACAGGGTCTCACTGAGTTGCTAAGCACCTAGCCATTGCTGAGGCTGGCTTTGAACTTGCAATTCTGTGTCAGCCTCCCAAAGTGCTAGGATTACAGGCGTGAGCCACTATGCCCGTTGTATAAGGCTTCTTTATGGCTTTTATTTATAGGTCTAATGTCATTAATATTACAAGTTCACTGTCTCTTTAGGAACTTCACTTCCATTATATGATGCCGGATAATCTAATTTTTTTCATGCCTAAAAAATGACAAAAAATACTTTCAGGCCACCCTCACAGAAAATGGTAGTCAGTTTTTTGTTTGTTTTGTTTTTCACAGAATTAAAAAGTTTAACTGTCAAAAGAAACATCTGAAATCAACTAATATGAGGAAAATTTGGACGTTTTTTAAAAATTGATTTATTTCAGAGAAAACAGGAAAATGAACACTGTCAGAAAGTTAATGAAAATGATGTTTAAATGAAGAAAGTGTGAGGTCTACTTCTTTTAAAAAACCCAAGTGAAAGAAAAACTAAGCATTCCACAAATGACATTTCTCATAATTTCCCATTTAGTGGTCACTAAATTATCTTATTCCATGATCCCAGGGCTTGGGACAGTTGTGGGACCTTGGTAATATTTATGTTAAGTCATTGTGAATATTGACAGAGTAATCTAATTTTATTCTTGTGAAATGTAATGCATTGGTCACATTAATAGCATCAACATCTGCTCTCATTTATCTTTAAAAAGCTGACCAAAATTATGACAAGTTTAGAAACAAGTTCACAACAGCAATGAGAATATGTTTCTAATTTTCTTTTGAATGAAAATGATAGAAAAAGCCATTTTGCATTGTTGATTTGTAAGTAAAGTTGGAGCTAATGTGAATCTAGTGTCTCATTAACTTCATCTTTCTTGGGACTCATTACCTCTGGGCCTGCCAAACCTAGACTGGCTAAATGGTACTGTGAGGTCCTGAATATTCCTCTTTGGTCTTCATTAAATGTGCGTACTCTCAAACTGGGCTCTTCATGGACTATGTTCAAAGTTTCTTAGTGTTAAAAAAAATTCCATTATTATAAGGTAGTCAACATTTGAAATGTTCAAAATCTACATGAATCCTGTTTACATTTCATACCTAAAGTTTGTGAGAGTACAAAACTACTTTATAGCCAGGCACAGTGGTGCACGCCTGTAATCCCAGCACTTAGGGAGGCTGAGACAGGAGAATCGCAAGTTCAAAGCCAGCCTCAGCAATGGCGAGGCTCTAAGCAACTCAGTGAGACCCTGTCTGTAAATAAAACACAAAAATAGGGCTGGAGATGTGGCTCAGTGGTTGAGTGCCCCTGAGTTCAATCCCCAGTACCAAAAAAAAAAAAACTACTTTATTGTAATTTTCATTAATTTATTAACCAGCAAGTTAATAAAAAGTGATGAGCCTTTTTTTAAATGAATCACCTTACATTTCCAAATGTTTTTATTTTAAAATTCAGTAGCTGTTTCTGTAATTACCTTCATTTTCCATGTTTATTATTGAATCCTTGAGAAACATTTAAAATTTATATAGTTCCATTCTATGTAAGTGCTAAATGTATTATAAAAGTACATGTTTTTAATTGTTTTTAGCGTCTGGATATAGCAGCAATAAAAATACAAAGTTGTGGGTATTAAAGAAAACCTAGAGAATAAACTCATACTTTAAAAGGTCAGTTCTCTTCCGTTCTCTTACTGTTTAAAACAAATAAAAAGCCATAGATAATTTTTGTATTATCTTCCTCAAATAATTCCCTCTCTAAACCTTTGTTTGGGTTGTGCCTTCAAAATCTGCTCTGTTCACACCTGTCCGAGTCCTTGGCAGCCACTGGGTTTTTTTTTTTTTTTTTTTTTTCTTTTTGGTGCTGGGAGTTGAACCCAGGGATGTTCAACCACTGAGTCACATCCCCAGTCCTTTTTAGAGAGGGTCTTGATCAGTTGCTAAAGCTGGCTCTGAATTCAGGATCCTCTTGCCTGCCTCTCGAGCTGCTGGGATTACAGGCATGGGCCACCAAGCCCAACCCACTGATGTTTTTTACTGCCTCCATACCTGTGGTTCACAATGCCACATAATTGGAATCATAGTACATGGTCTTTTTCAGACTGGCTTCTTAGCAATATGCATTTAAGTTTTCTTTTTTCTCTTTTCAGTATTGGGGATTTAGCCCAGTGATGCTCTATCACGGAGCTATATTCCCACCCTTTTTATTTTGAGACAGAGTCTCCCTCAGTTGCCAGGGCTGGCTTCAAACTCGTGATCTTCCTGTCTCGGCTTCCCAAGTGGCTGGGGTTACAGGTGTGTGCCACCACGCCTGATTCCTCTGTCCTCTCATGGCTTCACAGCTTGCTTGCTTTTTTTTTTTATGCACTGAGTAATATTACATTGTCAATGATACTCAGTTTATCCACTCACCTACAGATGGACATCTTGGTTTCTTGCAAACTTTGATCATACATCTGCTATAAACATCTGTGTGCAGGTTTTTCTGTGTATATAAATGCCCAGTACCTTTGGATAATCTAAACCTGTTTTAAGCAGTGCAAAAACACTGCATGTTTGTTTCAAAAGTCAGCTGATTGGCTTTTTCCCCCCCTAAATTCCCCCAGGGTTGATGACAGTTTACACCTTATGATGACCTTGACCAGTGGTTCTCCAAATTAATGCACATCAGAGCACCCACAGGGCTGGTTAAAACAGATTTTGGGCTTTGACCTGGGTTTAACTGTAGGTTTGGGATGAGGCCCCTGTTAGGTCTGGTCAGAGTCCAGGATGTTCAATTAGGGGGACCGGTCAGTAGCTGCAGAATGGAGCGACAAGCCAGATGCTGACGCTACCAGTAGACATGCCTCCTGTCAATCAGCGGGTTTTCCTGACCTATCTAGGAAGGACTCTGGTCTTCTCTTCCTGACCCCAAGCCCTCCCCTTCCTGACCGGGTTTTCTTGAATTCTCTGTGCAGCGAAGCTCCAGCGCCATTTCTCCAGACACGCTCTGATGGTGGCCCGAGGGTGTGTATTCCAATAAAGACTTGCCGAGTGGCGTGATTCATCTCCTCCCTGGTCGTCTAATCTTTACATAATGGTGCGTGAAACCCAGGAGGGTTTTGAACCTCCTCCGCACCGGGGTTGAGGCAAGCCCTCCAAACCGAACCGGGAGAACTCCTGAGCCAACTCCCTGTCTTCCTCACCCAGACCGACAAGAGTGAGGTAGGCCCCGCCCTTCCTTTGACTTCTCAGCTTGCCCCACCCCCACCGTTCACTCCAGAGGCCCATCCTGGGAGTCGCACATGTGCGTGGGCCCTCTGTCCGCTGGAGGCCACGTAGATTGGGAAGACGTTCCCAGTCCCCGTGTTAGCCACTTGCCGTCTGCCGTCCGGGCCCCGGAAGGTTTGAAGGATCCTTCAATTTTCTGCCTGGCCCGTTCTCCCGTGGGCGCGAGCATTCTTTGGGACAACAATTTATGTTCCCGCCCACTCCCCGGGACCGCTGAGCAGTCACAGGGTACCCCAACTCTTCTCTAGACCTCGGGACTCCACTGTACCGTGGCTTAGATAACGGACCAAAATGGCCTCTAGGGGGAACTGATTTTTAAATCCTCACTGATTTGGCTAATTTTTGTCACCGGATGGGGAAACGGACAGAAATTCCTTTCATCGAGGCTTTGTTGGAAGCGTGCTCTCGCCCCTCCCTTCCTTCCCCTCTGTTCTGTCCTTTCAAGTTTTTCTTGCTAACAAAAATCCCTTTCCCATTTACTCCTCTATCTCCTTCCTCATGCGGCCGCGCTGCCAGGGCCCTGCTGCTCGAGATGGCTGGCGCCGGGCGGGCTCGCTCTTCCCGCCGCTGCAGAGCCCGCCTGCGCCTCCCTCCATCTCTCGCTGCCTCCGCGCCATTCGTTCCTATGGGCAGCTGGAAGTTTGTGAGCTGCCTGCCACGCGGTGGCCCCGCCCCACCCACTCACTTTTTCGCCAGCAGGATCCCGGCGAAGCTGCGCTTGCGGCAGCTCACGGTGACCACCAGCACACTGTTGACAACCTGTTCCACTCCCGCCCCTCCTGCAGCCGCCGCCCTTCCCCCCAGGCTTACCGCTTTACCTTAGCTCAAGAAAAAAAAGGGGGGGGAAAGGAGGTGACTTTGCACCTGCCTAAGGTCCCCCCGCCCATTGCTGCTTTCTTCATTCTCTCTTGTTGCTCTACCGAAACAACGGCTTGCTTTTCTCTCTCCTAGGACCCTTCACTCTTACATTCTTAAACTTATAACTTTAATTCTGCGCGCTAAAGTTAAAACTTCTGATCAGATGTATCTTATCCAACTATAAAAGTTTTTTTACACTCTACTGAGACAAGGTATACCTTTAATTCAAAAGGCCTTCTGCATGCTCTATTTTTGTGTTTATGTAAACCGAGCGCTCATAAACCAAAATTAAAAATGGATCCAAATACCTTTAATTCGCATGATTTAAAAGGTTCAATTTAAGTTGAGTAAACAAAAATAAAGACGTCTTTAAAATTACTCAACTCACTAGTCTTTCCATGTGGTCAAAGGACTAATAACATGTTAATGTCTATAAAATGTCTAATATATATCTCATTGTCAAAAATTTCTTCAAGGGAAAAATGTTACTGGTAAATACACTTGTCCAATGTCTTGATTTTTTTAATGAAAATAAGCAAATCAGATCTGATATTGAGTACTCAAATGTGTTTGTTAGATAAAATGTTAATTGTTAAATCCAATACCAAATACTTTTAATTCCTTTAAATTCCATAGGGTAACATTTTTGATGTTTTCAAAAGCGGTAAATTTTATCAAGGGGATATAAAATTGCTTTGTCATCATTAGAAACAAAATTACTTAATTTAAAGCCCAACAGGTATAATTCTATATACTTAAACATTGTGTTTTCATAAATGGTAAATGAATGTAATTCTCTAACCCAGCCTAATTCTATCTTAGGATTGAAAGCCAATTAGACAAGAGGTCATAAAGGTTTATTTTTGTTTTACTTGTTTGGACTATGTTTGGCTTTGATTAGGTAATTATGCTTCTTCAAATCTAAACAGCACCCTCATGCTGAAACCTGAGTTTCCCTCTTATCTAGGATGCTAAGCTATATAATCATTGGTTTGCCATCTGCCTCTGTATTATCCTATCAGTTTTGAATTCCTAAGATACTTACCTTAATAATTCTCTGTGTTACAGAAACTTCCCTGCTTCCCTCAGAGGACAGCCACCATGTGACTAATGTGAGCTTACTTAATTTAAATCTAAAGGTTAAAGTCAATTTTCCTTTCTTTCAACACAAAGGTTTATAAATCTCTAAAGGTTTTTACTGTTTCATTTAAAGTACTATAAATAACATAAGATATTTCTTATCATTGAAATGGAGTAATTTGCCTAACTTCAGAAACTGTGATTAAATATCAATGCAATTATGGTGCTGCCAGTTCTATTTTTATATTAAATATGTTCATTCTTTCAGATATACAAGCTTTAAAGTAAAAAGTTTTAAAAGAGCAGTATATCAAGCTGATGTTCTCCAAACTGAACTTATTTTTTTTTTTTTTTTTGGTACTGGGGATTGAACTCAGGGGCACTCGATCGCTGAGCCACATCCCCAGCCCTATTTTGTGTTTTCTGGAGAGACAGGGTCTCACTGAGTTGCTTGCTTAGCGCCTCGCCATTGCTGAGGCTGGCTTTGAACTCGTGATTCTCCTGTCTCAGCCTCCCTAAGTGCTGGGATTACAGGCTTGAGCCACCGCGCCCGGCTCCAAACTGAACTTATATGGTATCAATTCATATCAGTTAATGTTTGAAATTGGCTTGCTGAGTGTTTAAGATCAAGACTTAAAAACTAAAATTAAATTAAAGGGCAAAAAAAGAGTAAACCAATATTTGGCTTTTGCCCTTTGAGTCAACCTGAATCCAAGGAATGAAGAAACTTCTCTGAAGCGCTCTACATCTCTGGGCCGCAGGACCTCCTGATCAGGGAGATTTCTGAGACCATTAGAGAATTAAAGAGCCAATCAAATGCCATACGATGAAGAGGAAGGTCACCGAAGAGGGAACTGTCCCTCCTGCTTCCCGGGGAAACCACTTGTGGTCAGCGCCACACCTCGACCTGTCCTAACGCAGATGACACTAGCAGAGCTAACAAGCTGCCTTCAAGTTCCTCAAGGATGCCTCCCAGGAGACGAAAAGGTGACTCTTAACAATCAGTAAGAACAAAAGTTAATTTGACTTGCTTCATCTTAAACACCTAGCAAAACCAAGAACACAGCTGTTCCTGGGCATTTAAAATAATTTAAAGATAGACATCTGTGACATTAGAAACTAAATACTATGCTTACATGCCTTGTCTTCTCCAGCCTTGTTATAGGGACTTAACTGTACAGTGAGGCTGAATTCCCATGACTTGTTACCACCTCCCTCTCTCGGGCAAAAAGGCCATCTTTCTATTGGTAATAGTTGGGCTCTCCTTGGCCTCCATTCACTGCCTCTGGGCTAAAGCAAGAGGACTTAAGTATGCAGCAATTGCTACTTAAAAACTTGAACAAATTTCATTACAGAATAGACCAGCCTTGGACTGTCCATCACACTGGACTCCCACCAAACTTAAAATTTCTCGGCAACCCCCCTTCTTTTTCTGCTAATCAGTAATCTCTCCCAAGCTTCTGTTCCTTCCCACAAGTGGTGCTTCTCCATTCAAGCAACATGACTAACAACCAGAGGCTCCCACACCCCTGCGTTTGCCTCCCTGCCCGACCAATGCCCCGGCCGCACCCCCATTTCTCAATGCCCCCAATCCCGCACGAAGCAGCCAGACCGAATCTGCTGTCCTATATCACCAAAAAGGCTGGAATGTTAGGTCTGGTCAGGGTCCAGGATGTTCAATTAGGGGGACTGGTCAGTAGCTGCAGAATGGAGTGACAAGCCAGATGCTGACGCCACCAGTAGACACGCCTCCTGTCAATCAGTGGGTTTCCTGACCTGTCCAGGGATGGATGGGGGATTTGGCCCGAGGGCGTGTATTCCAGTAAAGCCTTGCGAGTGGCTTAATTCATCTCCTCCCTGGTCGGCTAATCTTTACAGGCCCTGAGTTTTCTACCAAGGTCTCCGATGATACTTAAGCAGTCTGGTCCACAGACCACACTTTGAGAACTGCTCCCAAGAACACTAATAGTAAGGTGCTCTGAAAATACTGAACTATGTTTTGTTTTGTTTTTATTTTGGCAGTGCATGGTAGCACACACCTGTAATCCCAACTACTCAGGAGGCTAAGGCAGGAGGATCATAATAAGTTGCAGGCCAGTCTCAGTAATTTGGCAAGACCCTGTCTCTAAAAGGGGGGTAGATGATTGGGATATGAGAATTCCTGGATTCAATCCCCAATACCACCCAAAACTGATGATCATGAGTAAACTCAATGTAACAGTGAAGCCACAGTGATTCTTCAGTACCAATTTTTGAGTTTAGTAACTCGAAAGTCTGGATTTATGCTGCTTCCTGAGATGTAGAAAAATGTTCTCAATTTTTGAGTGGCTATAAAACAACATCACTAATTTGGAGCTTGATTTTTTCTTCTTTTTTAGATTGTAAAATTTTTATCATTTGCCATTTCCCTTTTTTCACAAGGTTGGGAACTGTGTTTATCTTTGTATCTGTCACTTAGGTTGTATGGTAGAAACTTAAGTGCTTATTGAGTTCAATTGTTATGCAGCCTATTAACTTTTTTGAACTCTTTGTTATCACTCCTCGCTGGAATTTTGTTTAATCCTCAACTTCCAACTTTACCCAGGAATTTCCCCCCACTAAATCACAAGGTTTAAGCAAAGTTGCTAGAACAAACAATGTGGTTGCACACACCTATAGTCTCTGCTACTCAGGAGGCTGAAGACCAAAGGATCACTTGAGCCCAGAAGTTTGAGGCCAGCCTGGGCAACACAGCAAGACCACTGTGTCAAAAAATTATAAAAATCATGAAGTTCTTAAACATTTCCCAAGTTGTAGCTGCCCAGATTCCCTTAGTTTCTTCAAATAGGAAGAATTTCAACAATAGTCTGAATTGCCCCATTTGCAAGAAATGATCAGGGATTCAGGTTCCCTTTGTAATTTACTCTCCACCCCTGACTGAAGTCAGGCCCTTCTGACTTCACTAGGAGGAAAAGTCTCACTTTCCTTTAGTTTGTAATTTGTTTTTTATTATGGGAAATTGAACTCAGGCTTTGAGCGTGCCATACAAACGCTCTACTACTGAGCCATAGGCCCAGACCTTTTCTAAAAAAATTTTTGCTTTGAGTTTTGCTAAGTTGCCCAGACTGACCTTGGACTTGAAATGCTCCTACCTCAGCCTCCTAAGTAGCTGGGATACAGGCGTGCACCATGGCACTGGGCTCCCTTGGTTTTTATTGTTGTAGTTTGGTTTGTTTCTTTGGCTCTACTTAGTGGACACTGTAACATTGCCCAGATCGTCTCCCTCAGGACTGAAATGCTTACTCCTGGAGGGTTAGTGACACAGCTGTCCTCACCTACCTTTCCCACTCCCTGGGCTTACCTTCAGCTCTAAGAGCTGCCTCTTAGCCAGCAACTAGGGATGTAAGGGTATAAGTGCAATCTGGGACAACCCTGAAGGATGATTCCAGCTCTGGAGACTCACCCAGAAACATTGGTGGAGGCCTTTGTTACACAACCACCATGTGGTTCCACTTCTCCCTCTTCCCAGTCCCCTTCCTTCGCTTGCTCACACATGCCGGCCTCCTAGGCGAGCCTCAGTTAGCTCCCTTGGTGCAAATATCTATCTCAGAGTCTGCTTTGGGGCGAACTGGACCTATTTCATTTGATGCTGGAAGTGACCCAAGAATGCTGACTCTACAATGGGATTTTGTAACCAGATCGCCCTGTGGCTAGCTGGCAATGAGAACCATGGCTGGTAAGAGATGGAGCCTGGATGGCCCCTGGCGAACGGAAATGCGGTTGCTCAGACCAACTGGTGGTGGACTAGGATGACTCTGGCAAGGGCATCCACAAGCCCTTAAGAAATGCTGTGATGGGGCTGGGGCTGTGGCTCAGCGGTAGAGCGCTTGCCTCGCATGCGTGAGGCCCTGGGTTCGATCCTCAGCACCACATACAAAGCAATAAAATAAAGACATTGTGTCCATCTACAACTGAAAAATAAAATTAAATTAAAAAAAGAAAAGAAATGCTGTGGAAATAGAAGAAGTGGAAGTGAGTAGTTGTTTCTTGGGGCCGTCAATACTTGAGAAAAAGAAACACTAGGAGGGATTAATTAGCCACTAGGGTTGAGGGTGAAGTGTGAGAACAGGGCACCCCATGGCAGCCTGTAGAGAGACTCATCTACAGTATACACAAAGTCTTGACAATCAGGCCTCAGAATTATCGAGAGTGGCGTTTCAGAGAAGGTTGGACTGTCAACTTCAGCTAGTTTGTTATACTGCTGTCAACTCCCTGAAGGACTGAAAAAGAGGGAGACTGAGGTCACAGCTGGGACTTCTGGATTCATGTTCTCCAGAGTCTTGTGACCCTGGATTCCCTTGAACTCTTGGATCTTTTGAAGTGGCCTACTCCTTCTTAAAGAATACCCTTACTCCTACCTAAAGATGATGCAGAGGATCAAGGAAATGCAAATCAAAACTACACTAGGGGCTGGGATTGTAGCTCAGCGGTAGAGCGCTTGCCTCGCATGCGTGAGGCCCTGGGTTCGATCCTCAGCACCACATACAAAGCAATAAAATAAAGACATTGTGTCCATCTATAACTAAAAAAAATATTAAAAAAAAAAACCAACAACTACACTAGGCATTCACCTCACTCCAGTCAGAATGGCAATTATCAAGAACACAAATAGCTGGGCGGTGGCGCAGGCCTGTAATCGCAGCACTTAGGGAGGCTGAGACAGGAGGATCGCAAGTTCAAAGCCAGCCTCAGCAAAAAACAAGGTGCTAAGCAACTCAGTCCCTACATAAAACACAAAATAGGGCTGGGGACGTGGCTCAGTGGTCGAGTGCTCCTGAGTTCAATCTCCAGTACCAAAAAAAAAAAAGAGCCGGGCGCGGTGGCTCAAGCCTGTAATCCCAGCACTTAGGGAAGCTGAGACAGGAGAATCGCGAGTTCAAAGCCAGCCTCAGCAATCGCGAGGTGCTAAGCAACTCAGTGAGACCCTGTCTCTACATAAAACACAAAATAGGGCTGGGGATGTGGCTCAGTGGTCGAGTAACCCTGAGTTCAATCCCCAGTACCAAAAAAAAGGAAGGAAGGAAAGAGAAAGAAAGAACAGATCTGAGCTGACACATGATCTGCCTTACCGTGTGCTGCCCTCTGCCATGTTATTAAGCAGCAAAAAGGCCCTTATCAGATACTAGTGTCCTGCTCTCGGACTTTCCAGCCTCCAGGACTGTGAGCTATATAAACTTTTCTTTATAAACTATGTGGTCTCAGGTATTTTGTTATAGTGATAGAGAACAGACTAAAATGTTACCCAACACTTCCAAGGACTGTTGGTCAGTGTCTGAGTGGACATTGATATTCTAGGACACAAACTGTCCTCATCACAACTTCCTCCTCATTAGAAGTTAGCATATAGAGGGAGGTGAAACCTAACCAGCTCACAATGTGTCTGTGGGTCTATGGTCATTTCCAAAGCCCAAAATATATCATCATTTAAATGCCCCTACCTGGAGTTGGCAAGCCTTCATAGCAGTTTCTTGACCTGTGACATAACTGTCATAGTGTGGAAGGGTAAATAGAGGCCTCTGACCCTCCTCTTGCCCCTTACTGGCCAAAACAGAAAATTAAAGGCAACGTTGCATCCTAGCAAGTGGGTGGAGATAGGTGGCACACTGAAGGACTGGCCCAATGGGGCGGCAGTGCCAATGTATAGTCTTAATTTTCTATTCTGTTCTCTGTGAAAACCAGGCAGGTGCTAGACAGTGACCATGGATTATCAAAACCCCAGCCAAGCAGTGGCTGCCGCTGCAGCTGAGGTGCCACTTGTGTTATTTCTCTTAAGGTGACTAAACTGACTGACATGGTCTCAGAGCCTCTGTTGAATCAGTTCCCATTCATTTGGGATGGAGTACTAATTGTATGCAATTACAGTGTTGCCCCAGGGCTATATTAATTCTCTTCCACTGTCAGAATATAGCCCAAAGCTAACTGGACCAGCTGGACATCCTGCAAGGCATCTCATTGGGCCATAAAAGTAATAATAGCACATTTGTCAGACAAAATGAGCAAGAGTGACAGGTGTTTGGGAGGACTTGAGAAGAGAGTGTGGCTCAGAGGTGAGCACTTACCTACCACAGGGTGGCCCTGGGTTCCATCTCTAGCAAAGAAAAAAGGGGAAAAAAAAGTTAAAGAATTTGGAAATCCGAGCTATAGAAAATGGCTTCTTTCCACCCCCACTTGTTCAATGCTTTGAGACCTAAAATTAGAGATAGAAGTGGTCTTGATTTTATAAAAAAAAAAAAAGAAATCATTTTGGCCAGATCAGCATTAATATAGTAAAAGGAGGACTAAAAAAATCTATGCAGATAACTTTCTGTTTAATCATGTATGCAAGAAACCTCAAAATAAATGCTTTCTCTGCTGAGAGCACCATCCCGTGTGAACAAACAACCCAGTCAACAGAAAAATGTTCAAAACTCACCCTACAAGTGGCCCATCTTTTGGAAATAAAACACTTGGGCCTTCTGAAATGGAATCCATTCTTCATTGAAATGTCATTATTCGGGATCGGATCGGCCTAAATGGGGGCTGACATGAGAGAAATGCTCTGTAAATTATGGCGTTTCTAGCCAGGCGTGGTGGCTCAAGCCTGTAATCCCAGCACTTTGGGAGGCTGAGACAGGAGGATCGCAAGTTCAAAGCCAGCCTCAGCAACGGCGAGGCGCTAAGCAACTCAGTGAGACCCTGTCTCTACATAAAACACAAAATAGGGCTGGGGATGTGGCTCAGTGGTTGAGTGCCCCTGAGTTCAATCCCCGGTACCAAAAAAAAAAAGCTTTGGATTGCATCTCCAGTGCCAAAAGAAAACCACAGACAATTCCATAAGAACTTCTGTCCTCTCGTGCCTGCCATCCAGGGGGCTGGGAGCCAGTGGACCAGGAATGACTTGTGATCACCCTTACTGTATAATTTCATCCATGCTGGGTGTGTTTGGTGTGCTTAAGCCACAGGGGAAATGCTATCATGAAATCAGGCAATCCTGGTCTTCACAATAGGTGGTCTTGTGTCTGAAATCCATTAAGGATTTTTTAGGTCTTAAGAACCATTAAAAAAAAAAAAATCTATAGCACACTTGGCATTTCTGAGGACAAAGAAGATTATTCAGTATGAATAATAAAAATAGCTAAATAAACACAGATTATTTATACAGCCGCAGAAACACATCTCAGCAAAGCTTTCAGAAACTTTATTAAGGGCACAAAAATAATATTCTCAATGGGGAGCTTTATCTCCCAGGAAGAGCTAAGTTGTCACAGAAGCACCTTCTCTTAGTTTTTCTGTATTGCCATTTTTATGGCTTTATCGCTATTTAACATGTAATGAAATCCATTAAGGATTCCAAGTCTACAGTAAAATCATCTTTGCCTTAAGCAATCTAATATTTCTAAATTTAGGACTTTATTCAGTTTCATACCTTAATTTGAACTTTGAACATCTTCTTTCAACTGTAAAAGAAAACTTTCTGGTTTCATAATGCCATTTTTTTTTGCTTCAATGTCATTTTCAGCTCAGAAACTAAAAAGGTTAAAGAAGTATGATGCGGGCGTGGTGGCACACACCTGTAATCCCAGCACTTTGGGAGGCTGAGACAGGAGAATCGCGAGTTCAAAGCCAGCCTCAGCAACGGCGAGGCGCTAAGCAACTCAGTGAGACCCTGTCTCTACATAAAACACAAAATAGGGCTGGGGATGTGGCTCAGGGGTCGAGTGCCCCTGAGTTCAATCCTTCATACCCAAAAAACAAAAAGAAAAATGAAACAATAAAAAAAAGGGGGGGTGTATTTGAGAATCTAGGATATTTACATGAGGATAAGATCACTACTTAGGTAGAAAATGAGTTAATGTTCACCAAGGCCACGTACTGTAATGTCAGAAATTCCCTGAATCTCCAGTGGACAAAAGTCTTCAATGAGGGTTGGGGATATAGCTCAGTTGGTAGAGTGCTTGCCTCCCATGCACAAGACCCTGGGTTCAATCCCCAACACCACCAAACAAAAAACAAAAAAAAACTGCAGATGAATCGATGTTCCAATAGTATTTTAACATGGTCCAGACAATAGAAAGTCAAGCCTATTGCTGCACTGAAAGAAAACCCAGTAATTTTTTCTCCCTCTTTCCAAGTTCTCAATATCATATATATCTTCCTACCAGGCCAGTAGGGGTTAATAGGCCAGGGGTTAATCATGTGGTTTCTTGGATGACAGCTCAGTTTGTCTTTACTTATCAATAGTCATTCTGATTTTGTACACCAGTATTGCAATGGATAGAAAATCTATGTCCATCCCTGAAAGATGGATCTGTTCTTAATGAGCTGGGTTCCTCTAAGGAGAGAGGTCAGACGATTTGCAGAAAATTCACTAAGGGTAAAAATTTGATCTGGTGAAGTCTTTTTTTTTTTTTTTTTTTTTTGTCACCGAGGATTAAACTCATGGGTACTCAACCATTGAGCCACATTCTCAGCACTATTTTGTGTTTTATGTAGAGACAGGGTCTCACTGAGTTGCTTAGCACCTCGCCATTGCTGAGGCTGGCTTTGAACTCGCGATTTTCCTGTCTCAGCCTCCCTAAGTGCTGGGATTACAGGCGTGTGCCACTGTGCCCGGCAGCACCTCACTTTTTGTTGAGGCTGGCTTTGAACTCACGATCCTCCTCTTAGCCTCCCGATCTGCTGGGATTTCATGCCTGAGCATATACCACCATGCCCGTCTTGAAGTCTTTCTTTTTTTTTTTGGTTCTGGGGATTGAACTCAGGGGCACTTGACCACTGAGCTATATCCCCAGGCCTATTTTGTGTTTTATGTAGAGACAGGGTCTCACTGAATTGCTTAGCGCCTCACCATTGCTGAGGCTGGCTTTGAACTCGCGATTCTCCTGTCTCAGCCTCCCAAAGTTCAGGTATTACAGTCATGCACCACCATGCCTGGCTTTTCCAGGGTCTTTTATGTCCCAGAATACATGAAGTGCAAAAAGAACTGTGGGCCCTCAGCTTCCGTGACCCTCCTTGTTCCCTCCCCAGGTCTACTTTACTTCTATAT
>PVHX01028150.1:0-18462 GCA_004024805.1 Geosciurus inauris | reverse complement strand
CTTTCTCCTTCCACAGTTCAGCTATTGTGAATTGAGCTGCTATAAACGTTGAAGTGGCTGTGTCACTGTAGTGTGCCGTTTTGAAGTCCTTTGGGTATAGACCGAGGGGTGGGACAGCGGGTCAGACGGTGGTTCCCTTCAGAGTTTCCTGAGGAACCTCCATCCTGCTTTCCAGGGTGGCTGCGCCCGCTTGCAGTCCCAGCAGCTGTGTGTGCACCCCCGTGCTCCTGACACTGACCTGTGGCAGTCTTGTCACAGTTGGGTCACGGTCCCTGGGCCTTGCTCTCCCATCACCACACCCTCGGCCACGGGTGGGAGGGGCAGTGGATAGGCTGGGCAGGGGGTCCTGCTGGCCCTGGGGCCCCTCACGGAGGAGAGCTGAGAGCTCGCCCTCCCTCCCCATCACCCCTGCCTGGCACTGGCTGCAAGGATGCAGGACATCTTCAGCTCCAGGTCTGCAGGAGCAGAAGGCAGGAAGCTCCTGGGGACCTGAGTCGTCTGGAGTAGCACGTGGGGCATGCAGCATGGGGTCAGGAGGACGTGTAGCGTGAGCCACTCTCAGGCCCTGAGAGAGCCCCCACCTGTCTTCCTGTAGAGCCCTGGGGATGCTGTCCCTTCCCTGGTGGCATCTGCGCTGTGATGCAGGCTGGAGCTGGCTCTGTGCCGCCTCTGTCTCACTGTCTGTCTCTGGGCTGATTGTTAGCATGCTCCTATGCTAATTTCACAAAAATAACCCAGAGGATTTCCTTCTCTTTTCTCCATTCCAAGAACATTCCAAATATCGTGGGAATTATCTGTCTCGTCAATGTTTGAAAGATCCCATCTGTGAATTCTTAGAGATCATTGTTTTTTACATTTTTTTGAGAATGTACTTCATTCACGCCTGTGGTGTGTTGGGGCGGAGCATGCGTGGGTCACTCTGTCACCTCCATTCCTGTCTGTGACCTCCTAGCCCTTTCCCCTACTTCGGGGTACCTCACGATTTCCGCCTGCCTCAGAGCCCTGCCCCGCGAGCACGTGGCTCACCCCGCAGGACAGAGCGCCCCCCAGAGGGCCCTCACCTTCTTAGGCTCTGCACTGCAGTTGGCTCCAGGTCCTCTCCTCCATAAGGCCTGAGGGAGGGTACGGCCCTGTCCCCAGCTGTCAGGACCCTGCCTGCTCAGGACCTCAGGGCAAGCCTGCCCTCTGGCCCTGCGGGGCGTAGCTGCGATGGAGATGCCGTCACAGGCTCCACATGGCTCGTGCGTCTGGTGTCTGTCCTGCTGTTCCTGTGCCAAGCCGGGCCGGCCAGGCGTGCCGACCCTGAGACGCATGTTGGTAGTGTCTGCACTGATTACTGCGGGAGACGGGGTCACAAGTCATCTGGAGTTCATATTTCTCTTCCTGTTGTGATAAACTATATGGGACGTGACAGTTAGCGTTTCAGTCCACTTAAGTGCAGTTCAGTGGCAAGAGCGCAGCCACGTGCCGGTGCCGTGCAGCCAGCTGCCGGCCAGCTCCACCTCTGCTCCCTGCCTGTGGGTCTCTCTGTTCCAGGCCTCACACGGGGAGTCCAGCAGCACTGCCCTGTGCACCTGGCTGGCCTCTTGCTCTCTGCAGCCCATGGGGCTCCATCTTGCTGCTGTGCAGATCTCTGTCCGAGGCCCTGCTGTTGGCCTGGTGTGTACCCCGAGGTAGAGCTGCTGGCCACGTCCACAGCTCTGCCAGGGCGCCGGGCGCCGCTCCCATGTCCCTGCTGCACTTGCTAGCTCCTGCTTTGGGTGGTCATGCGGGGCCTGGGCTTGGTCTTCCCTTCTGGTGCAAACTAACTTTCAACTGACCTTTGTAAGCATTCTGTGAAACCTAGGAGAGGCCTCGTGTGCAAACCCTGCCCTCCTCCATCACAGGGGGCCTGCTGCGCCTGCCCAGAACTCCCTTCTCGCTCTTCAGCAGCAGGATCTGTCACGCCGTCCACAGGCGGCCCTGCCCACTGTGGCACAACACACCCTCCTCCGGGCTGCCCGGGGTCCCCTGCCCTGGGTGCACCCAACACAGCACCCTGCGTCCAGCCATGTGCGGTCGTGAGCACCTGTGGCCCCGTGTCCCTCATGGCGTGTGTGCTGGGTCCCGCAGGGCGCCTGCCCACTGCCGCAGCAGCCCCTCTTCCTGCAGAGCCCGAGCATGAGCTTCCCCTGCAACGGCAGCAGACATGGGTGCCGTCGGCCCCTCTGGCCAGAGGCCCATGTCCTCTGCCCTGACGCCCCAGGCGCAGGTGCTGTGCTCCTGCTTCCGAAGGCCCGCATGGATTCTGCCATGTGAACCTAATTCCAAAAAAGGAGGCAGCGAGGACTTGGAGGCTGAATCAGAGGTGTGAAGTCTGCTCGTGACCACGGCTGGCCACAGACGTCTTCATGACGTCACCGTCCACCAGGCCCCGGTGTTTCTCCCAGCCTGAGACTTCACACAATGATACCATCTTCGTGAGATGGCTGCAGGCTTCCTCACCAAAGTCGCGCCCGAGCAGCCTGTGTCCCCTGTGGACAGAACGAGCTCACGCTCCTCCCCGGGCCCAGCTAGCTGTGGGCCGATGGCCAGGGCTGCGAGCTCCCGGGGCTCTCGTTGAGCTCTGCAGGGGTCACCAGGGCTCCGCGACGTTCACTGGTGCCCCTGCTCTGTTTCTCAGGTGCTCGCTGGGGCCTCTAGGAGTGTGGCCCGTGCGTCCAGCTCAGTCGAGCCCTGTGTCCTTGCCGCTCTCTTCCTGCCTTACTGCGGTTCTCTCTTTTTACATTTCTCAGGTTGAGGCGAAGTTCCCGTGTTCCTGTGTCTCTGTGTTAGAGTTAGGGCTGTGGTGGTCCCAGCAGCCTCAGCCACAGACCTCAGCGTCCACATCCACCCAAGTTAGCTGATCGAGGATTAAAAACCTTTGGAAAAGCCGGGCACGGTGGTGCACGCCTGTCATCCCAGCACTTAGGGAGGCTGAGACAGGAGGATCGTGAGTTCAAAGCCAGCCTCAGCAACAGCAAGGGGCTAAGCAACTCAGTGAGACCCTGTCTCTACATAAAACACAGAATAGGGCTGGGGGTGTGGCTCAGTGGTCGAGTGCCCCTGAGTTCAGTCCCCTTGGAAAGCCCTGAGTTGTCCTGGAAGCTTTGACTCCCCTGCAGGCAATGGCTAAGTTCTGTGCCAACACTGGCCGCTGCTGGAGGGCGGAGGGAGCGGTGTGCTGTTTGAGGGGCCCAGAACGCACCGACCCCAAGGAGCAGCTGGGTCTGTTTATTTCCCCACACTTTATCTGTGCTTTATAGTTGTACCTGTTGATGGGATTGATTGTTACATATTTGCATCGTGTCTATGTTTGATGCTGTCTCAACTCCTCGCAGTTTAATTTGTAGCTGTCCCAGACGAGCGGTGTCAAGAGCCAAGCACCCATGAGAGGGCTCAGCTGCCCTCAGGGGAGTGGGGAGAGACACCGTGAGGTGCCAGCATTTTCCAAGGGGAGAAAGAGCTACTGGTCTCTCTCGTCCAGTGTGAATTAGCTTGTTCTAGGCAAGATTTGCACAAAAGCAGTCCAGACTGTCGCTGCGGCGATGTGGGGCCCCTTCCCGGGAGATGCCCGGCCCTGCTCCCCAGAGCTACCACAGGGCCAGGGCTTGCCTGGCACCTGCCACGTGGGCTGTATTACAGTCTGTCCTGTGGGCCGAGCCCCAGGAGGAGACCAGGGCATGCGGGGCTGAGTCGGGAGCTCGTGAGGACAGTGGTGGCTGGCAGGGCGGGAACTGGGGCCATGGTGCCGGTGCTGGGCAGTGCTGCCCAAGGCCAGCCGCCGCCCCCTGCCTGTGGCCATCCTCCAGACTTGGTGTCTGCACGCCACACTCCTTAGCACCCTGGAGGACACCCTCCACGGGCTGCGGACCCCGGAGGACGCAGGCCCGCCCTCGGGGCTCAGAGGCCCGCACAGCCAGGCAGC
Organism: Geosciurus inauris; assembly: GCA_004024805.1. NCBI lineage: Eukaryota > Metazoa > Chordata > Mammalia > Rodentia > Sciuridae > Geosciurus > Geosciurus inauris. Next base: position 14,516 of record PVHX01028150.1, on the reverse strand, counting down.
GCCTGCGACCACCAGCCCCACCCCACAGGAGGGCAGGCCCAGGCCAGCAGGAGGCCGGAGTCCAGGAGTCCAGGGCACTGACTCTGCCTTTGCGTCCTCAGGAGCCACCAAGGACATGGGAAAGATGCTGGGGGGTGACGAGGAGAAGGACCCCGATGCCGCCAAGAAGGAGGAGGAGCGCCAGGAGGCGCTGCGGCAGGAGGAGGAGGAACGGAAAGCCAAGTACGCCAAGATGGAGGCCGAGCGCGAGGTCATGCGGCAGGGCATCCGCGACAAGGTGGGCGCTGCCTGGCCACAGGCGCGGGGAGGTGGTCCTGGGGTCGCTCTGCACCAGGGCTCGCCCTGGACTCGCCCCTACAGGAACCCTGCTGGAGAGCGTGAGCAGCCCTGGGCTGCGGGGCAGGACCGCCGGCCTCTCTTGGGGTCAGTCCACTCTCAGGGAGGAGGCCCCACATTTGGGGTCCGCAAGTGGCTGGGCAGTGAGGCCTGAGGTTATCTGGGTGGCTGTGTCTGCTCCTGAGTCCTCTGGGTGACCTTTGCCCTGGAGCAGCCAGAGGGCTTTGGGTCCTTGTCACAGGTGGGGAAACAGGTGCAGAGTAGGTTCCCCGTACGAGGCTGTTTCAGCAGCGAGGCCTGTGGGTCCTCCAGGAGCACAGCCCCTGCGTGTGTGTCCCTCCTCCTTGGAGTGGGTGGGGCTTGGAAGGGCCCTGGAGAAGGGCAGAGGCCGCCCCCTCTGTGGGCACCGGCAGTAGCCAGGGGGGCCAGGTGCAGCAGTGGGAATGGGGGTCTCTGTCCAGGGTCTCTGGGTGGGGTGAGGGCAGCACTGTGGGCAGAGTGGGCTTGAGGCCACTCGTGGCCCAAGTGTCCAGGGGAACCTCTGCCTCCCACATGGAGGCCTGGTGGCAGGAGCATGGGGAGGGGGTGTTGCCATAGTCCTGTGGCTGTGACTCCCTCTGATGCCCAGGCTTGGGTGGGACAGCTCTGATCCTGGGTCCCCTTCCTTGCTGGGGGGCCCTGAGCAGGAGAGCCAGCTCTGCTGAACCTTGCATAGAAACAGGACCTTCCGAGTGGCCAGAAGTGGGTGGGACGGGTGGCACAGCCAGGCACAGCCAGGGCCCACAGAGGGCAGTCCAGGTGCCCTCCCCACTCTGCCCCAGGACCCTGCACAGTGCAGAGCCCTGTCCATATATACCCCAGTGACATCCTCACCTGTCACGGCACCCCTGGGTCACAAGTCCCTGGATGGCTTCTGGGGTCCTACAGGAAGCGCCTGCTGATTTTCCCTGGACAGCAGGTCCCACGTCCTCCCTGCCCCACAGACCTGACCTGCTGCAGCCTGTGAGTCAGGCTGGGCCTCAGAGCCAATCCTCAGTCAGAGGTAGGCAGGGGTGGGGGACCCCTTGGCTCTGGCTGGCAGTGTATCAGGAGAGGGCATGGGCAGAAGGAAAAGGGAGAGGCGTCAGGAAGAGAGGCAGGCAGATGCGGAGAGCCCAGAGCTCCAGGGACTGGGGAGGGACTGCTGTGTGTGGGGCCTGCAGCAGCTCCAGGAGGCTGGGCTAGGAGTGTGCAGGGCTCAGGGACCCCTGCCGCCGGGGCCTGGGAGTCAGGGCTGGAGGGAAGGCCGGCTCCCTCTCCACTGCTGTTTCCTTGTTTCCTGGAAACTGAAGAAATGCATCCTCCAGCAAGTCCAGCAAGTCCAGCAAGCCTGTGCTGGCTACATTTGGGAAGAGAAATGGGGAACACTGAAGCTACAACCTCAAAATCAGACCTCTGGCCCAAAGGAAGGGGTCTGCAGGGACCCGCGGGAGGGCCTGCTGTGCGGCCTGGTCCCACCAGCTGGGAGCTCGGGGTGGCGGGCTCCCATCCTCAAGCTCGCTGGCGGCAGAGCCCTGACCTTGGGCCTTGGCTGCTGGTGCACCCTGACCTGTTCCCCACATGTGGGAAACACTCCCTGCCGGTCAGTTGTGCCTCCCCAGATGCCTTCACTGGCCAGGCCCTTCTGCTCACTGGCCCTGGCCTCCCCAGCTCCCCTGGGCTACATGCGCTTCATCTGTCTGAGGAGTGGGGGGTGGGCAAGCTGCAGTCCAAGGCTTCCTGAAGGTGTGGGACCGAGTGAGGCTCCGGTGTCCCAGGTTCCAAAAGAGGGAGAGGTGGGCATACCATTTGGGACTGTCTCAGGTGGTGGGGACGATTCCTGGAGCAGCACTCTCAGTCCCTATCACAAAGCCAGTGGAGTGGGGTGGGGCCTGGAGGGGAGCCTGGCACTGTGCTTGATTTGCATACAAATAACCTCATCTGCGTGCTCACCATCTGATTTGCATACCCCACCTGATTTGCATGTCCACCCTTATGTGTGAGCTGCTGGATTTGCATATGCACCACCTGATTTGCATGTGCTTTCAGCCTCCCCTGGTAGGTGGCTGAGCCAGAACCTTCTGTCTGGGAAGGAGATGAGGCTCTGGCAGGAGCTAGTGTGTGTGGGTGCCCACCCAGCACCTCCCTCCCTATGTCCCCTGCACTGGCTTAAGGCTCAGCCTGAGCTTGTGTGGATGCTGGCAGGTTCCAGAGGGTGGCCAGTCCACCTGATCATGGGGCTCCAGCCCAAACATGATTGGCACCCATGGCCTCCCAACAGAGCTCTCAGTACTGCTTGTCAGGCCTCTGGGGCCTTGCTGTGGTCTGGCCAGTGGCTGGCCACACAGGCTTGCTTTCTAGTGGCCCTTTAGCTGGCCGCTGGCTCCCAGGCTCTCTCCTAGGGGTGCCACAGAGCCGGTCCCATCTGTGCTCTGGCCTGACCTAGTTTCTGGCTGCATCTCTGTCCAGCCCACGCACCCCCACAGGACGCTGAGCCACATGATCCCCCTCCCCTTCTGGCCCCAGGCTGCTGCCTGTGTGGGGTGCAGCTGTCCTAGGAGGCAACCCCGGAGCAGAACAGCTGCTCCCACTGGCTGTGGTGGGTGTGCATGGCTGTCCTCTCACCCCACTGACCTCCTGGTGCTGTCCTGTGCTGGCAGGGGGTCGGCATGTTCTTGGGCTGCCCTCTGACCTGTTGTTGAGACCCTGTGTTCCCACCTCTGTTAAAGGTGAGAGGGGCCGAGAGGCCAAGGAAAATCCCCTTTACCTCTCCCTGGCTGGCAACCTGTGGTCACAGGTGTCTCTGCTAAAGCCACTATCACTGAATTTAGAGCCTAGCAAACCCAGGATGATCTCATCTCCATCCTTATGTCTTTACATCTGCAAAGACCCTGTTTCCATCTGGGCACAGTGGCGCACACCTGTAATCCCAGCTACTTGGCAGGCTGAGGCAGGAGGATCTCAAGTTCAAGGCCAACCTGGGCAACTTAGTGAGCTCCTGTTTCAAAAAATAAAAAAGGTCTGGGGATGTAACTCAGTGGTAGAGTGTTTCCCCAGCACGCTTGAGGCCCTGGGCTTTTTTCCTAGCACTGGAAACAATGGACTTGGGGACAGACACAGGAGATGAGAAGTGGGGGAGGCAGTGGTGTACAGGTGTGTGACCCAAGGTCACACATAGGTGGGATTCCAGGGCATTCTGGCAGGGGCCAAGTCACTGGCATCCAGGGTGCTTTGGCCAGGTGTGGGGTGAGCCCAGGTGGAGGACCAAGGGACTGGGGTGGTGACCAAGTGACTGGGATCTGCTCCAGCTCTGGGCTCCAGGCTTGGAGCAGCAGGTCTGGTTCCGGGGGCCCGCACCTGCCTGGGCTGTGCCCCACCTCCAGTGCCTTTTTGATACCCCTCTGTTCTCTGCGTTTCTTACCCCCCAGGAACCCTTGTGGTAGGATCACTTCTCCTTGATGGGTGGGTTGGGGGCTTCAGCTCAGGCCTTTCTCAACCACTGGCACCACATTCTGGGTCCCCTGCTTGTCCCCCAGTGCTGGGAGGGTCCAGCCTGCCGAGGTGCCCGGTGAGCCCCACAGAGGCAGGCACCAGCCCGCATGAATGCAGCCCCTTGGCTGACCTGCCCTCCCTGGCTCCTTGCAGTATGGCATCAAGAAGAAGGAGGAGCGCGAGGCCGAGGCGCAGGCGGCCATGGAGGCCAACTCTGAGGGCAGCCTGACTCGGCCCAAGAAAGCCATCCCGCCGGGCTGCGGGGATGAGCCAGAGGAGGAGGATGAGAGCATCCTGGACACGGTCATCAAGTACCTGCCCGGGCCGCTGCAGGACATGTTCAAGAAGTAGCGCCCGGCCTGGACAGCGCTGGACACTGGAGCCCCCGCCCCGCCCCCTGTACAGACCCTTGCAGAGGCCCCGAAAGGACGTCGGGAGCAGAAGCAGTCCCCCAATGCCAATATAAGCCATAGTCCTAGGTCCATCCTGTCCGCACCCCTCCCGCCTCGGGAGCCTCAAACTCCCCCCCCTGCCATTGTGGCCCCCAGCCCTGGGCAAGGGTGCGACCCCAGGCCCCTGCAGCCTGTGCCCCCCCTCCGTGCTCTTTTGCCTGCAGGTGGCCGCCCCCTCTGCTGTCCTTGCATTCGCAGCCCACCCAGCCAGGTGGAGGTCAGGGACCCTAAGGGTCAGCCCCTCGACCACCCCTGGGCGCATAGGCCCTGCATGGGTGGCACTTGTCGGGGCCCAAACTCAGGAGCACAGCCATAGTGGGGGCGGGCGCCGGTTGTGCGGATTGGGCTGGGCTCTAAGGGCGAGCAGCTGGTGCCTGTGCCCCTTCTGAGGCCGGCCGGGCCCCAGGCCCTTACCCTGAGCACCCACCTGGGTCGCTGGACCTGCTGGACCGTGCTTGCTTCTTCTGTCCGCTGGCTGCCACCCTGCGCCTCTCCATCGCGGCCCTGGCATTCTCTGTCCCTCCCTTCTTAGGAATGCCATGCCACGGGGACCAAGCAATAGGTTTGGGGGATTCTCAGACAACCCTCAGGTCCCTAGGCACCGTCTACAGCCTGCACCATTCCTGCCTCTCCCTGGTGGCCTGTCCTCCATGGGGGTGGCTGTTGTTCCCCAGGAACCCGCCCGCCACCCACTCCACTCCCACCCTCCAGAGCTAAGGAGCCTGAGGAACCCAGGTGCAGCGACCTGCCGACCTGCCGTGGTGACTGGAGGGTGTGGGCCCTGGGCTGGGGCCATGAATTGGTCCCGCTCACTCGCAACCCAGTGGAGTTTAGCCGAGAGGCCCAGCCACCCCCACCGCCCATCCCTGTGTTTGCCTCCATCCTTGTTTAATTTGCATCACAATCCGTTGAATCTCAGGTAAATGAGGTCTCTGTATTTGATGAGTTTTATCTCCACCGAAAGGCCTGCCTCCCCGGCCCTTTTTGTCTACATCAAAACTTCATTAAGTGTCCAGGAGCTGCGGGCCAGGGGCGTGGCCTGGGGCCTTCATGACCTCACGTAGCTCTTTAGAAGCCATAACAATTAGACTGCAATACTAACTACTAACGCCCCTCTGCCCACGGCGGCGAAAGCTCGCCCTGCTGACCCTGGCCGCTCCGTCCGCGTCTTTGTAAAATGCCTGTCACTACACGTTGAGCAGACTGGGCGTTCTCTTGCGTTCACCCCGCATCCTGTTTCCAGCGCATGGGGCGCCCGGCCGCCGAGCTTACCGTAGACTGTGGGTGTTACCTGTCTGTCTGTCCCTGCGCCTCCTCCTGCATGCCGGGGGCCCTCACATGTGTTCTCTTCGGATGGAACCACAGCCAATAAACAGTGATTTCACACCATATGGCTGCTGCTTCCAGAGTCCACTCCACTGAACGTCCTCTTGCACCAGTGGGCGCCTGTGCCCTGCTTGGTAGGCAGTACCTCGGCTCCTTCTGCAGCAAAGGCAGTGTCCCCAAGGTTCTCACCCATCTTCCAAGGGCAGAGCTGCCCCTTCAGGCCCCACGGGTCACCTGCAAAGTCTCCTGAAGGTGAGAGGCTTCCCCCTCCCAAAGCTCTCTCAAGCCCCAGGGTCCAGATCACTCTGTTGCCCGGCAGTGGGCCCCCAACAATTCCTGCCCTGTCCAAAGGTCCTGTCCTGTGAGTCCTCCCCTCTCCCTGCAGCACTGGGAGCTGCCAGCACCAGCCAGCTCTCTGGCCTAACACGAGCACCTGGATCCCACCAGCCCCAACAACTAGCCGCTCTGCTTCCTTTCTGAGGGTCCTGCCCATGACAAATCCATCTTGATGCTCAGCCCCCCTGAGGTGCTGTGGCCACTCCTGGCCCTGGAAGGGCCTTGTTTGACTGTTCTTTCTGGAGGACCCTTTCCAGGGAGGCAGCAAATCTGGATGTTCGGTGATCTTCCCCACACAAGAACCTTCTGGCAAGCCTGGCCCAGAATTAGAAGCAGAAAGGCTCTCATATGAGCCCCAACCCTGCTGGGGTCCTCCTGGGTGCAGGGTGGGTCCGGGAATACTGTGTCCTCCAAGTGCTTGAAGTGTCTCCCACAGCCCCTCTCGCTGGCACCACTGAGCTCCCCAGCGAGCCTTTCCACCAGGGAGTCTTTGTCCCTCCTGGGGCTGCATCTCAGATAGGACTCTGCAGCGTGCTCGGCACTGGCTGCTGCCTGCTAGCCCAGCGTACCTGCTCGTAGAAGAGGAAACCAGGCTCACCCACCACTCAGCCTGCCCCTTCCCGCCCTGATCTGCATTCTGCTTAGGCTTGAGCAGTGACCTGAACATGCTAGGTGACCCAGAACTTCAGCCATTGACAGGCCAGACTCTGGCCTCATTGTTCACCCTCAGGTGATAAGGTCTTGAAGCCTCTGGGGACGTGCACTGTGGTCCCTGACATAGCTGAGCTGTGCTCTAGGCCTGGGGATAATTAAGGTCCTTTCCCTCCAAGCTGATTTTTTTTTTTTTTTTTTGGTACCAGGGATTGAACTCAGGGGCACTCGACCACTGAGCCACATCCCCAGCCCTATTTTGTGTTTTATGTAGAGACAGGTTCTCACTGAGTTGCTTAGCGCCTCGCCATTGCTGAGGCTGGCTTTGAACTCGTGATTCTCCTGTCTCAGCCTCCCAAGGTGCTAGGATTACAGGCGTGCGCCACCGTGCCTGGCTTCCAAACTGATTTTTGTAGTGATGAGCCATGAGGCATGATAAATATGTACTGTGCTCAAAGTGGTGATTTCTGTTTTGGAGGACAATTGAACAGGATAAGAGGGCAAAAGCTACCATTTATTTATTTTTATGGTACTGGGGATAGAACTCAGGGCCTCGCATATGCTAGGCAAGTGCTACTGAGCTACACACTCCAGCCCTTTACATTTTTTAATTTTTAATTTTGAGACAGGGTTTTGTTAACTTATGCTGAGGCTGGTCTGGAATGTTCAGTCCTCTGCCTCAGCCTCCAGATGACCTGAGATTACAGGCATGCACCACCATGCCCAACCAGACCTGCTATTTCATGAGCGGTCTGGGGGCCCTCTGAGGAGAGATGTGCAGAGCCCCAAAAGGGAGGGAGGGAGGAAGCCCCATGGGCTCCAGGCAGAGGATCAGATACCTGGGGACAGGGAAGCAGAGCAGTGAGGGTGTTCCAGGGTAGCTCCCCGAGGCCTTGGCAGGCCTGGAGGGCCACTCCGCCCTTAGAAGTCTTTTCTCTCTGGACAGTTTAGCTGTTATCTTCAACATTTGAGCTGCATTTGCAGCAGAGACGACCTCCACCCTCCAGGCTCTGATAGCACCGTTCCCCTGGCCCCTGCAGGGGCCAGCCCCAGTAAGCGACAGGGCTCTGCTGGCACCGGTGCTCTAACCTCCCCCACCCAGCCGCTTCCAGTCATAGCCACCAAACCAACCCTCAGGGGTTCCGGAGAAATTTTAAAAGATTCAGCAATTAACCATTTTGTCTAGCTCTGTTAATCCGCTGCTAGACTAATCCCTCCGTACACCACGAAGCCAGCGGGGTCCAGGAACCCTGGGTCTGGGCCACCTGTCCACACAATTTGCAAACAGCCTGGCTCCTGTGGTCTGCGGTTCCTGAAAGGGTGGGCCAGGGCGGGTGAGGGTAGAGCCGGGAGGGATGGCAAGGGCCGGGCCGGACGAGAAAGGAGCCTCAGAGGAGGACTCGCATCCGGTGTTGGGCACTGACGCCCCGCCAATCAAACCCGCCACCGCGGGGATCCGCGCTGGGCAACGGACTCCGGAGGACCGCAGCGGAGGGGGCGGGGCCGGCGTGCAGCCCGGGCCAATCACCGCGTACCAGAGTGGGTCTCCTCGATTGGCTGAGGCGGTCACGTGTAACAGCCCGGCCAATCAGAGTCCCGTCTCCGGCCCCCTCCTTCCCGTAGTTCACCCCGGCCTGTTCCGAGCGCGCTCGGGTCTTCAGGCTGGTATCCCAACCTCCCGCTGACGCTACAGCTGCGCCTGTGGGCAGCGTGGCCAACAGGGTCCCTCCCTGGGCAGAGTCCCCGTCCGAGGAGGGCACGACCAAAGGTTGTGCCACGCACCCACCCGCTCGCCTGCCCTTCTCAGCTCCTGGGCTCCCATCCTCCCGCAAGCTCTGTCCTGGGGGAGAACAGGGCGGGAACTGGCTGGACCTCAGCCTGAGCTGGCCAGGATGAGGGCCCCTCAGCCAGGTGTGGTCTGCCACTCAAGACATTAGGAGGGGCCAAAAGGGGCAGCACAGGCTGGTAGTTCTGAGCCCACCTGAGGGTGGAAGGTGATTCAGAGAGACCCTCACCTGCATGGCCATGACCTGGGGCCCGTCCCACCAAGCCCCTCCATGTTCCACCCTGTGCCCTAATGAACCAAACTGGCTGGTCCTGGGTAGAGCTGGTGGGCCCACATGAGGTCTCTGTATGGGGATAGAGGAAGAGGGGACAGCTGCTATCCTACAAGTCCCCAGTCTGGGGGACAGTGCTGTATAGGACAGACATATCCTTGGCAGGCTGGCTGAAAGGCCACCCAGGGCCACCTTCAGCAGAGTCTCTCTGCTCCGTGGACACAGCTCTTGGAAGAGCCTTCCTGTCCTGATGGTGAAAAGGCCATTCTGACTTCCGCGTTCTTCACAGCCCTGGAGACCATGGTGCCCCGGGGTGGCCACAGGGTTGAGTCAGATGACAGTACTGACAGGCATCACAACCTGAGCCCAGCAGGGCACCGGTTCACGGAGAGGGGTTAGTTGGGAGGCCTGGGTCTCTCCCAGCCCATCAAACGATGGCTCGCTCCCTGGCGGCCCAGGGCTGGACTGAGGGAGAGCGCGTCGGCTTCTCTTCTCCATGTTTTCTTTCTGTGGCACTGGGGACTGACACCAGGGCCTGTGCGTGGAGGCGAGTGCTCCGCTGCTCGGTTCATCCGCAGCGTGGTGTGAGGCCCTGGGTTCAATCCCCAGTCCCTGAAGGAAAACAACAGAAAAGCCTGTCATTCCAGCAACTTGGGAGGCGGAAGTGGGGTCACAAGTTCCAGGCCAGCCTCCAACTTAGCGAGAGCCTGTCTCAAACTTTAAAAGCACATTCCTTGGTTAGGTCCTGGGCAGTACTGCCTTGCTCTGTGGCAAGCTGGCCGGCAGGCGCTGAAGCTCAGGGAAGACGATGGCCAGCGAGGTGGGCCAGAGCATGACATCCCAGCACTGTCTGGTGTGGTGTGCTTCCCTGTGCTTGGACCCAAGACCATCGGTGCCTGGGATTTGCCCCACAGAGGATGGTCATCAGATTTGAAATTCAGGGGGCTGGAGGTATGGCTCAGTGGTAGAACACTTGCATAACACATGTGAGACACTGGGTTCGATCCTCAGCACCACATATAAATAAATAAATAAAATAAAGGTCCAACAACTAAAAAAAATAAAAAAAAAAAGATTTGAAATTCAGTTTTCTTAAAAAACAAAATACTATTTCTTTTGCCCTTTAGTAACTGCACTGAGATTCATGCTGCACACAGAGCAAAGGGAGGGGCCCGAAGCTGGGCTGGACCAGCAAGGGCCTGGAAAGGTACTGAGGGCAGGGTCTGCTGCCAACGTGGTGGGCCAGAGGTGAGGAGGGACCAGGGGTGGGTGGCACCTCTCGCTCTGAAGCGAGCTGGCACAGCACTGCCTTCTGCGTGGCTGTGTGCATAGGCCTGCCCTGCGGTGCTCCACGTTGGGTGCCCCGTGGGATACGCCCCCTCAATGGCCTGCCCACACCAACCCAGGACAGCAGCCTGGAACAGGGATGGTGCTTGGCTGGACTTCTCACAAAGTGGCAGATGCAGAGGAGTAAGCACTGTAGGTTCACCACTGAGGCCTGGCCGGGGTCAAGCAGGAGCGGCTCAGAGCTCAGCAGGATCACAAGCCAGGCAGGGAGGAGTGCTCAGGCCCCAGGACGCTGCATATACCAGTGGGTAAAGACAGAGTCCCCCTGCAGGGAGCTCCCCGCAACCTATGGGCAGAGGGGACCTCCATCAAGGAGTGCAGCATGCGGAGGAAAGGGTGACAGGAGTCATGCAGAAGTCACCAGTGGCACGCCACATTGGCAGCACAGACCCTGGAGGGGCTGAGCTGATGGCCACACAACTCCTGTGGTCTCCCTCCCGAAGCCCACCACCCCAGCTTAGTCACCAGAAGAACATCAGGCCAACCTCAGATGAGGGGCATCCTCCAAAGTGCCTGATCAGTGCTCCTTGAACCGTCAGGGCTATTGGGACCAAGGACCAGGAAGCTGCCGCCGCCCAGGGAAACCAGGCAGGCCTAATGGCCAAATGCCATGGTGGAGGAATCCCAGGACAGGAGGACTTGCAGAGTGGGCTAAAGCTATTCTGAAATTAAAACCTTCTTTAAAAAATTGGCCAACCCAACTGAACTGACCCTAACCCAGCAGCGAGTGGCAGAGAGGGATGGGCAAGCCATAGGTGCCAGCCAGGAGCACAGGATGCCTGCAGAGGAGCCAGCCAGCAGGTGGCCAGGAGCACAGGTGCGCATCAGGACACGGCCTGGACAATAGCAGTGGGCAGCCCCAGGCGCTGCCTGGGGAAGGGAGCCACAGCAGCGAAGGGGACCCAGCCCACAGCACTTGGATGAAAGAAGAGGACTTAGAGCTGCACTCGACCCTAAGACCCCAAGGTCACACTCCGGCCTTCAGCATGGCGCCTCCACCAGCCATCCTCCAGGACTGGCCCTGCAGGGCCTCAGCATCCAGAACACGTGAGGCCCCACACAGTCCCATCAACAACTGGGCAAAGGACAAAGCAACCCTCCTTAAAACAAGAAATGCAAATGGCCGACAGACACTTGAAAAGTGTTCAACATCGCCAGCAAACTACCCTGAGATGTCGTCTCGCTCCAGTCAGAATGGCAGACACCAAGAATACAAACAATAAAAAACGCTGGAGAGGATGTGGGCGAAAGGAACACTTTTACACTATTGGTGGGACTGTAAATTAGTACAACCACTGTGGAAATCGGTGTGGTGGCTCCTCAGAGGACTAGGCATGGGGCCCCGATGGCCCAGCTACCCTGGTGTCTGTCCTGAAGAATGACTGTCATCTTACACAGTGCCACATGGGCATGGGACCACCCATGGCCCAGCTACCCTGGTGTCTGCCCTGAAGAATGACCGTCATCTTACACAGTGCCACATGGGCATGGGACCACCCATGGCCCAGCTACCCTGGTATCTGCCCTGAAGAATGACCATCATCTTATGCAGTGCCACAGGCACACCCATGTTTACAGCAGCACAACTCAAGTAGCCAAGCTATGGAACCAGCCTAGGTGTCCATCAGTGGATGAATGGGTGAAGAAAATGTGGTGTACACACACAAAGGAGTTTTATTCAGCTACGAGGAAGAATGAAATTGTCCTTTTCAGGAAAATGGATGGAATAGAGACCACCATGTTAAGTGAGATGAGGCAGACTCAAAGTCAGATTGTGGGGGCGTGCCACAAGATGGCACCGAGCAATCAGCTCAGTACTGACCACGCTGCCCTGAGAAGCCACCTCCCTGAGCTTTTATTGGCTGACCTCTGCTCCCATACTGCTTTAGCCAAGTGACCCTATACTGTTTCCAGGAGGACAGCCCCTTCCGATTCGTTAGTTACGAAACATGATATTGCTGAACCCTCCTCCCTATATAAGCCTGTGAAACCCCTCAATAAATTGGTACTTGCTTAGACGAGACCCCCTGGCTCATGGTGAATTGACCAGGCGGCCTTCCTCTCTCAGTCCGACCCCCACCGGAGACCCTCGGGGTGCTTCCCCTCACTCGCTGGCCGAAAGGGAGTTTGGCACCCGGCTGAGGCTGTTTCCCCCCACACAGATGTTCTCTCATGTGGAGAACTAGAAAAGGAAAGGACCTGGTGAAACAGAAGGGAGCCCAGAGGAAGAGGACCATGGTGGGGTGATAAAAAGGACCCGGGGTGCTGCTGCCCATTGGCACCAATGAGCCACAGTGATCCAGGTTGGGTACAGTCACAATGTGCCAACAGAAGAGCACAGGCTGCTGCGCAGTCTCCGGGGCGCTGGCTCCTGCCTCCCCTGGCAGAAGACATGTGGAGCTGCTGATGGCAGGCACCGGCTGACCTGCAGAGGAACTGCCAGCCTCTGATCCAGAGGGTTAGGGTTGAGCTCTCTAGGGAGCTGGCATGGGGTCCACTTGCATTTCTGCACAGCCACAGGACTGAGCACTTTCCTGGGCGGCTGGCCGTCGTGTATCTTCCTTTGGGAAGTGTGGACTCAAATCTTTTGTCTGTTTTAAAATGGGTCTTTGTCCTTTTTGCAAATTACTAGACTTAACTTTGTGTGCAGCTTTAGGATTATGAAGGGTGGAGGGGAAGCCCAGAACTCCCCTGTGCCTCCCAGGCCAGCTCCAGTCCTAACGCCACACCAGGACTGCCATGTGCCAACTGATGAGCCTGCTGTGCTGCTGGGAGCCCAAGCACAGCCACTGAGGGCTCCCTGGTGGAGCGTGCATGGGACCACAGGGCAGGGATGCGCCTGCACCACTGCAGCATCCCGGGAGTGTGCCCAGGCTGCCCGCTGCCCAGTGACGGTCTCGCCCGCTCCTCACCAGGTCCTACAGGTGCTGCGTTCACTATCCTTCACCCACGGGTACGCACAGGTCACCTGTGCTGTGTGGCTTGGCAGCTCCCTTCCTCCCGCTCCCATTCCCCCTCCCTCCCCACTCCTCCCTCCCTCCTTCCCTCCCCCTCCCATCCCCCTTCTCTGCAGGAGCACTCTCTGACCCTCACCCCTTCCCCTCCCTCTTTCCCCATTCTGTGCTGGTGAATGGCACTGCCTGAGGGTGGCGCCCCCTTTGTCACTCTGGGCCACGACTGGCCCAGGACTGTGTGTAAGCTTCTGCACTTTCTGGAATAAATGGTGTTTCTGTGTCTTGCTCTGGCAGAACATTTTACCTACCCTGGAGTCTGGGTGGAGTGACTCCACGGATGATCACCCCAAAACCTTGTCCTGTGAGACCCCACTTCGTCTTCCCTGAGGACCCCTTTTCGTCTCTCAGGACCCCAACGCATGGAGCAGACCCACGAGGCACGACTTAAAACTCCTCTCCCCCTCCCTCCTCCCACTCTCCCGGCCCTCTCTCTCCCTCCTCTGGTGCTGGGGAGATGAACCAGGCCTGGCTGCACCCCAGTCCTCATCTCAGTCTAGGGACTCAGCAGTCGGCAGTGAAGTGCTGAGTGCGCTCCTCCTGAGACGGGGAACAGGGTAGAGCACCCTTTCTCCAATCCTGGTCAGTGCAGCAGGTAAAAGGAGGACTGGACACCGAGGAGGGGAAAAGAGCTGGGCAGCTCCTCTGGGCAAACCACCTGTGGCTTCCCTCAGGAGACTGCAGGGCTGACCTAAAACAGCAGGGCCCCTCTGAGAGCTGACGCTGAGCTCAGCACATTCACAGGACAACACACCAGAACCACCTCATTAGAGCCAGTGCCATGGCACATGCCTGTGATGATCAACATGCAGGAGGCTGAGGCAGGAGGGTTGCAAGTTTGAGGCCAACCTCAGCAACTTAGTGAGGCCCTGTTTCAAAATAAAAAATAAAAGGACTGGGGATATAACTCAGTGGCACAGCACACCTATGTTCAAATCCCCAGCACCAAAAACAAACAAAACAATACAGTTATTAGTATATATAAACAATAAAGAATGTGAACACTGAAATTTAAAAACCAAAAGGTTCCCTGAAGAGATAGGAGGGAGAAGGAGAATCAGGTATAAATAAAGAAGACCTGCATGAGATCCTCAGGCCAGGAACTTCAGAATGCTGGCGGAAACCAAAGTGGCCCCTGTGTGGAAAGACGCTGAGGCCCTGGCCCCGAAGACTCCAGTCCCAGTGTCTCCCCAAAGCGACCTGAAACTGACACAGTTCCAGAAACCCAGCAGGACTTTCTGTAACATAGACAAGGTGGCTCTAGAGTTTAAATGAGGAGTAGACAGAAAGGAGCACTAGAACAATTCTTTACAAAGACCAGCAGGCAGGGCGTGGCTCAGTGGTAGAGCACCTGCCTGGCAGGCACGAGGCTCTGGGCTCCACCTAGCACCACACGTGCACACACACATGCATACACACCACGCACATGCTCATGTCTACATACGCTATATATGGGCGGGGAGAGAGGGAGAGGGGGAGAGGGGGAGTGT
>PVHX01028149.1:0-18464 GCA_004024805.1 Geosciurus inauris | reverse complement strand
TTCCAGGTCATGTTCATTCCTGTACCTGGCATTACTCATTCTATTTCTCTCTTACTTTCCATTTTCTACATGAGTGCCTTTTCCTCTGTTGGTCTCATCCTATTACACTCATTTTTTCCAATATCTCATTAAAGTGGAAAAATGTGTGTGGTTATGTACTGGGATCACAGAAATTATTCTCATTTTGGAGAATCAGAACCCATATAGCCTATGTCTATCATCATGAGATTCACCATTGATTTAATAAACAACTTTTTAGAAAATTAAATGAGACAACAAAGGGCTACATGAAATGTACACAGCAATGGTAAGAAAGATTTTATTTTCATAATATTCAAATGCTAAAAGAGATACATAGATATAGTTTTGAGAAAAGACAGTAGCCTGTATACCATCCTATTCAACAGTTAGTTATAGATTCAGATGAACTGTTGTGTTTCTTGTCAATATGACTTTTCTCTCTAACTAAATGGTCCACTCTTTCAAGAGAAGCACTCTTTTTTTCTTATTCCTTCTATTTTTCAATACTTCCTTGAGATTTCAACCCCAATTCTCCTTCCAGCCCCAGTTATATAGTAAGTCCCTGATAAATCTTTGGGAAATTGGATTAACTAAATCTAGTGAACTTGAATTATCTGTCTTCTGCTGGACCAAGACCAGCATCAAAGCACACTAGTTTAAATATTCTCTCTCTCTCTCTTTCTCTTTGTTTCGGTATCATTGACTCTAGTATATTTACTGTACTTTTCATTACTTTGGCTTTGTATTCTTACACTCCTCCTACACAGATAGTTAACAACTAAAAGGCCTTGCAGAGAACAATAGAATGAGCTGTCACTGTGACTATTTCCTTTCTCTATCTTTAGATGCTCTTCTAGCCCCAGGATAGCCATGCCCTGAAGGCATATTATCATGGGCTCCCTAATGTTTCTTTCCTATCATGGCGTGCCAGAATTTGTAGCATTTTGCCTTTCATTTAAATGCCATTAATGGAGAATGTATTCATTAGAAATGGAGCATGTGTTCATAAAAAATCAATTCATATGGAAAAACACAGCATACTTAAGAAGGAAGGAGATTAAGGAGATTTCCAAACTGAAGAACAATTGACTTATTGAAACCTCCTCCATCCAAGGGATCAGCCCTTTCTTAAGAGTCCTGATGAGCAATTGATATAGTGTTCTTGACAAAAGCACACATTAGTAATGGCCTAAGGATCTGTATTATTCAGAAATGTCTTTCAGGGACTATGGCCAATGACAACACACCAAGTGCTAATGTATAGCCTCTGAGTCCACTAACTGGGCATATAAGTAGGATGCAGTGCATTCTTTGGGTATTTGATTTTTTTCCAATTCCTTTCTAATTTTAAATATGACCATGTTCTTGAATGACCTGAGTGGGCAGAAGAAAGGAGGGTAGTAGGTGTGTAGGAGACAGACTCATTTCTTTGTGTATATTGGCAACTATCAAGGAGACAAGAGCCAGTGAGCTCAAATGAAAGTCCAGCAAGAGGTAAAGGGTTAATATGTAGGATTTGCTGGAGACAGTGACCTGCTGAAGGGTGTTTTTGAATTTCCAAGTGTTAGTAAGTGTGGGTGAGGATGACCACAGGCTAGAGGAGCTGGGTTAGTAGGGACAAAGATGAATGTTTGAAAAGAAAAACCTGCCTGGAAAAGCTGAGAAGGTATTGTTGGTGGAAAGTGGGGCAGTTTCTCTTTTATTCAATTTTACTGCACCCTGTGTTTTAAAGTACTTTGTTTCCTAGAAGAGGTGACATAGTAAGTATTTAATGGCAAAGACCTGAAAATCAAACTATCTGGTTCTACCATTTACTAGCTTGATTACCAGAATAAGTCTGTGCCTGAGTTTCTTTAAATGCAAAGGGGCATAATAAAAATGCCTACTGGGCTGGGCTGGAGGTATAGCTCAGTTGGTAGAGTGCTTGCCCCACGTGCACAAAGCCCTGGATTTAATACCCAGCACCACACAAAAAAGCAATAAAAGTACCTACTTCCTATGGCTATGTGGAAATTAAATGAGTTGATGTATGTGAAGCAGTAAGAACATGTCCTGAAAGATAGTTACTACTTAAGTAATCTTGATCAATTGTTTTGATTTAGGATGACCCTCTAAGTCTACTACTCTTCTACTACAGCCACTTGTCTTCTGCTGTTGGCTTGGCAGTCTTTCTCTACTTTCTTGCTTGATTTTTTCCTATTTAAAGGTAAATGGAAGTTTTTATCTCTGTGTATCTGACAGGAAGCAAAGAGATGAGACAAAAACTTCCTCAGAACAAAAAATGGACCATGAGTTTGCAGATGCAAAAGGTCATATTGACCTGAGTCAAATTCTTTGTCCATTTAAGATTCTTGGATCGTTATAGTCAGTGACAAAAAAGGGTAATCTGGCATCTGTGTGTCAGACTTATATCTCACAGGACATATCATTCAGTGACATACCTGGGGATTCTGTTAGGCTTATTAATTCCTTTATATCACCAGGGAAAGGAAAAATACAAAAGCAAAAGCAAGATGAGAATAACTAATGGCACAGCAAATTGTGTTAGTGGAATTTGGGTAAATTTCCTCCTTGGATATAAGCATCTGCATTCTACTTGCTTCATCTGTTGCCTTTTCCTGACTTCTAGAGACACAGGAAGCTCAACAATCTGACCTTACATTCAAGGGCTTCTACTGATTTTAGTTTTTATAAGACACAACCTCATATTCATATGAGTGAATCTCTCCTTTCAGAAGGCTTGCTTTTTAAAGAAACACTTTTTCCCCATTTTTTTCTTCCTTTCCTCTTTTTCTCCCTCTCCCCTCACCTCCCGTACTGGGCATAGAACCAGGGGTGCTTAATCATTGAGTGGAATACTCAGCCCTTTTATTTTGAGACAGGGTCTTGCTAATTTGCTGACACTGGCATTAAACTTGCCATTCTCCTGCCTCTTATTGTGTTAGTTCATCTTCCCTGTTGTTCTTCCTCTCCATCTCTCTGATTTCTGGCACTGTGAGTGGTACAGTTTTCCTCCATCATCTTTTCCAATGGGATTACAGGTGTGTGCCATCACAGCCATTCAGACTCTATTTTGATTTGTATAACAGCCCATGAGATGCTATAACCCTGTTTATTAGTGGTTGCTATGGTTTGAATGTGTCTCCCAAATACATGTATTGGAAATTCAATCCCTAAATTCATGTTGACTGGTGATGGCCTTTGGAAAGTACTTAGGATTAGATAAGATCATCAACATGGGCTCCCCCGGATGAAACTGGTAGCTTTCTTTATAAAGAGAGAGACATGAACTGACACATTCTTATGCTTTTACCCTCTGATACCCTCTGCCATGTTACAATACATCAAAAAGATTATGGTGACATACTCTTGGACTTTCCAACCTCTGGAACTATGAGGCAAATAAATATGTGTTCTTTATAAACTACCTTCTCAGTGGTATTCAGTAACAGGAAATGAAGTAAGATAGTAAAAAACTCAGTTTACGTGAAGTTTTGAAGTGTCTAATGT
Organism: Geosciurus inauris; assembly: GCA_004024805.1. Taxonomy (NCBI): domain Eukaryota; kingdom Metazoa; phylum Chordata; class Mammalia; order Rodentia; family Sciuridae; genus Geosciurus; species Geosciurus inauris. Next base: position 14,933 of record PVHX01028149.1, on the reverse strand, counting down.
CATGTAGCACTTTATTTGTTGTGGTGGTGTTTTCCAAAATGAGAATAGCTTCATTACTACTTTTTTATTATAGGAAAAATGCATACCCAATATTCAAATAAATGAGAAGATACAGAACTTGACTTGGTGTTATAAACCTGTAATCCCAGCAGTTTGGGAGGCTAAGACAGGAGGATTACAAGTTAGAGGCCAGTGTCAGCAATTTAGCAAGGCCCTGAGCAACATAATGAGAGCCTGTGACAAAATAAAAAAAAATAAAAAAGAGCTGGGGATATAGCTCAGTGGGTATATGCCCCTGGGTTTGATCCCCAGTACAAAGACACTGGGAAAGGGGGCAGGGGGGAGGGAGAGAATGGAGAGAAAAGGCCAAATAAAAAATAAATAAAAATAGAAAACCAGAGGCAATCAACAGTTTAGTACATAACCTAAGATTTTTCTCTTTAGATCTATTTCTATCACTTCATTTGTATTTTGGTAATCACAGATATCAGTGTATATCTAATTAGGGCTGATCAGACTGATAAAAATATTGCAGAAAGTTTCAGGTATTTGCTAAAAGGCCTATTTCTCCTTATGCAACTCACTTGCATGCTGGATAAAGGATCTATCAATAGAGCTGTAATTGTTCTAAAAGGCAAGGCACCAATTCACCTTGAGTACCATCAGTTTCTCTCACTCTGGGTAGACTCTGCTTTTTTCCCATACTTCTTCCTATATCCTACTCTTCCAAACCCTTTGAAAATCACCATGAGCCTCTGATATCACAGCAGACTAGGTGAAAAGCAGTTGGACAATGAATATAAGGTGTGAAATCTTTGGAGGCCAAAATATCAGTTTAGCCATTGTGTTAGTAAGCTTTTTGTCTCTGTAACCAAAATACCTGACAATAACAAATTAGAGAAGGAAATTTTATTTTGGATTCATGGTTTCAGAGATCTCAGTTCATGGTTGACTGGCTCCCTTGCTCTGGGACCAAGGTGAGGCACAACATCATGGCAGAAGGGCATGGTGGAGGGAAGCTGTTCCACTCACAGTGCCAGAAATCAGAGAGAGGAAGAGGAAAGAAAGAAGGGAAGATGAACTCTTCCAGGGCACATTCCTCATGACCCACCTCTTCTGTACCCCACTCACCCACAACTACCACCCATTCCATTGAAACTAGGATGGGTTGATTAGGTTATAGCTCTCATAATCTAATGGTTTCATCATTAAATATTCCTGCATTAACCAGATTTTTTGGGATAACTCTATTCAAGCCATAATAGCAATCTTCAACATTAGTGCTTCACAATGCCCTGCACTGAAACTATGATATGCATAGAATATATTTCTATGGAACTCTAGTTTAAAATGATGAGACCTATAGCACCAGGGGAAACAAGCATTGAGACCTTGAGGCTTAGGAAGCAATGCATAGTTATCAAAATTTTACTTCATTCACACCATACCAGGGTGCTGGGGAAGACAGATTTGAAAACACTGCTGGTTAACAGCATTATCTCAGATGGACTTCATCTAGACCCCCTAGTTATAGCTCTTTTGACTTCTGGTTCCAAGTGTCATGAGATTTCTGATAGATGCCCTGTTAGGTGCAAATTAGCCTGTGGGCTATAATTATATTGCTGGTGACTGTGTCTTCACTTCAAAAATTAGGAGTAGATGGGTGACAGCTATTGCCAAAACATCTAGTGACCCTGTGAAATCCCTCTTGCCCCTACAGATACATAAATGGTCATATTAGGTCATATCAGATTGTATCAGGTGCTCTAGGAAAGTAATTGAAATGATAATTTTAAAAATCTACTATTTTTCAGATATTTCATTTTACCAATAAGTGATGATGGAAGATTACAGAGGATTTGAAAGACTGTCTAGTGCGGTGATAGCATAGTAGTCTAATCATTCCCATCTGGGTCCCAAACCCAGCTCTGCCACTCGCTGGCTGTGTGATCTTGGGAAAGTTACTTGGCTTCTCTAAACCTCAGTTATCTCATTGCTAAAGTGGGGGACAATAAAAGCAGTCATGGTGATCGTAAGATTTCTGAAGTGTAGGAGAATGAGCAGCTAGCTTTTGGGAGAGCTGAAAGGACAGCAAGGTCTGTATGGTAGAGCAATAATTCAGTTAAGCAGAAAGTTGTTGTGGGAAAAGGGTAAGCATGTTGGGGAGTTTGTTTACCTTGAAAAGATGATTTCAGAGGGCACAGTGGCAAAGGTTGGAAGGGTGCTTGCTATAGGGTAAGGAAGTGCAGAGCCATCCTAGGAGTAAGAATGTATTGGAACAAAATGGAGGTATCTGCATGTTTTGAAACTTTCTGTATTGCACTTATATTATAGGTAGTTGACTGCATGTCTTTTCCTTCTCACAAAGATCATAGTGTATAACTCCTGTTTGTAATCCCAAAGAATCATGCTTATATTAAATGTTCAGTAGTGACTTGAATGATAAAACTATTGTCTTACCCAGTGGTAACCTAATGATTTGAGGTCATCCTGATGACACAGTTTTGTCAAAGGAATGTATGAAAATATCTAAATAGCTTATATTCTCTTGTATTTATTTCTCAATATTATCTAACTTTTGCAAAGAACTCTCATAGTATTGGTCAGGAGTGATCTCCCACTTTCCATAACCATCCAGCTTATTCATGGTTTAGCAATCTACCCTTAATGAGAAATTCCAGGAGCTATGGCTTGGAGTAGAAGTCAGGCTCAGAAATCTAAAATTCCCACGGAACCCCAGGAAGCTTCTCTCATTACTGTGTATTCCACTGGCCATTCACCAGTCCTCTGACAGAAGTTGCACATTTTGGCTGACACTTGTGCCACTTCCATTGGGTAGAGATCATTCCAGCTCTTAGGTCTCTGTTGTCAATCAAGATCATTTTTTCTATAAAGAGTCAGATGGTAAATATTTCAACCTTTACAGGCCATATGATTTTTGTCTCAATTTTTCAACTCTGCCTTTATAATTCAAAAGTAGCCATAGACAATGCATAAAAGTGGGAGTGGCTAAGTGTTCACATAAAACTTTATAGAAACAGACAGGAGGCAAGATTTGTTCTGTATAGCTGCAGTTTGCCAACCCCTGTTGTAGAATATCCCATGAGTTTGGCATACTTTGATATAGTGACCTGAACATGTCTACTTTATAATATAGGTTTGTCATTGTAAATAGAGAAGGAGGTGGGGAATTCACTCAGTACATCACTATTTCCCTTTGCATGCCGAGTACACACCTGCTACCATTTGAGTCCTACTGAATTCTTGGTGTTTTTTCTCCTTGATACCTCTGAATATTGACTTTGGAACCCCTAGAAAAATAACCATCAAATTCCTTTTTGTCCATCTACTTTCTATTTGGCACCTGATGTTTTCTCTCTTTTCCCTTGTGTTTTTTCATATCTAAAAGGTATTTCCCTTGCAACATCCTCTTTGAGTTTGCCATGTAGCTAAGCTCCTCTCAGCTAAACCATACAATACGGACTAAACAGGATTTGCCATCAGGAGAAAGATCCCAGTGTGAGTAGTTTTCCCCCATGAGCCTGGGCCTATGCTTGGGTTCCTGATGAGATCTCACATTATACCAAAAAGCTATCTGTGAAATGCAATGTGGAATCTTGGATTGGATCCCAAAACAGTAAAAGGATATTAGTGAAAAAAGTAGTGAAATCCAGTTATTTAGTTAATAAAATATACCAATGATGATTTCTTATCTTTGACAAACTTATCATGGTTACATAAGATGTTGACACCAGGAGAAATTGAAGGATATACAGGAACTCTTGGTACTATCTTTGTAACTTTTCTGTGAATCTAAATTATTCCAAAATACTTAGTTTTCTGAAAAAAAATCTGCTTAACTTATCTCCCATCCTAACCCCTCCTGTTTCATTGTCAGGTATCATGGAGATCCACTCTGTCATGATATTGTCTGTGATAGATCCCTGCAGCTCCTTGCATCCCAGTCCTAACTCTTGCATTGATTACCTGGAAACATATAACATGTGCCAAGGACACTTCTGGAGAAGATAGGAATGCAATTCTCACTGTGTTTCTCTCCTCTGACTATACACCTCTTAGAAAATTGATACATAATACACAGAGGGAGCAAAGAGAATGTGTGGCTTCTTGGATTGTCAATACAAAAAAGTCCTCTTGGTGGGTTTTTGGCCTAGTGGAAATAACTATACTAATTTGCAAAGAAAAAAAAATGGTTAGATGTACCCCTTTTTGGGGAGCATATTCCCAGTACTTAATGTTTGATTTCTAAACTCTTTCAATCATGGCCTGCCTGAGTTAATGGTGGAAGAGGGGTCAGACAGAGTGACTTGACAGTGGCTAAAAAGGCCCCCAGTTTCTTTTGTCCCCTAATTAATATGGTTTAAAAATCTTCACTACTATGAGTTAGGTTTATAGTGTATTAAAATGCTAATATTACCTAGAAGAGGAAATAAATCTAGTAAGGCTAAACAGTCTGAATGAAGGATGGAGATCTGCCCAAGGGCTGTGGTGAATAGTGATGTTTCTGCATCACACATTTAGGTCAAAACTATTTTACATACTTACATATAATAATACAAAAAAGCTTCAAGAAAAATGAATATACAAGTTGTTTTGTGGATGGATCCTTTTGTGTGCAAAAATGCCTTGACTTGGCTATTTTCCTCTCTGGGTAACACATAGGTCCAGTTCACCAATCAGAATCTCATAGAGCAAGACAGAAGGCCAGGAAGATCAGTTTAGTGCTATAGATGCTATAGATCTTAAACACTTGGAGGCCGAGGGCAACAGGGCCAGCTAAGGTAAAAAGGACAAATGGATATTATGCATTTGTTTATTCAACACATTTAGGGAGGCTAACTATGTGTCAGGCACTGTGCTAGGTACTGAGTCGACAGGACATATAAAATTCCCTGTCTTCATGGGGCTTATACAGATTGTGGACAGATATATAACATAGTATGAGATGCTAAGTGCTCTAAAGTAACAAAACAAGGTAAGGGAATAGATGATGATGGGTGGGAATGCTGCCTCAGAGCTAGGTTAGCATAATCTAGAGGCTGAAAAATCCATTATGGCAGCAGATGAGCACTAGTGGACAAGGGATGCTGAAGACAAATGCTAGTGTAGGACAGTGCTCTACACTCTGATTTATTCTTTGTCGGATATGGCAGAACTGACTTCACAGATATGAATCACAGTACTAAAAGAGGCTGAAGATAAGGAGCATACTTTGCCTCAGATTGAGGGTGCATTAAAGTGATATATATGATCACTAAAATGTCTTGACTTTGAAGACATTCCTTTATATGCCAATGGTAGCTTATACTTATTATATCTTGCATGGTATCCCTCCCTTCTGCTTTGCTGATAGCCTATAACCTGGATTAAAGAAGGGGGTTGGAGAGAAACCAGAAAAGGAGGAAATTTCAAAGCAACGTGGAAAATTTTAAAATTGGCAATGATGTCCCAGTCTGGGACACTCAACATCTAAATGCGTCTTTTAAAAGTCCAAGAGACAAGGGGATATGGCAATATAGTGCAATACATGATATAAAACCCACTCAACCTTAATAGATATTTGAATGAATGCATTAATGGAACAAATGCCATAATGAAAGGAGCAATAAGAAATAAAATGGTGGTGAAAAATGACTTCCCATGATATGATTTTTTTCTTCTTAACAAAAAGTCCCATTGTAGATTTTGTGTCTTTTGAAATAGTGTTATTTACAATCAGTTAATTAAGCCTCTTTATTTCCTTAAATAACCACCCAAAGCTCATTAAATGAGGTCAGTTCATTTCTTGTATATTAAATAACTAATTAATAGGCCTATTGACTTACAGGTTAAAGCAATGTGATTTCATCCCATCCATATACTTTCAGGACATTGGTTTTCATGGACCTAAGAGCAGTATCTTTAAATTGCCTCATTTTCTTTAAAGGAAAAAGGAAGACATTTTTCTCAGTTTATTGGTTATCTGATTCAGAGGCTTAAGGATATTTTACTAGCTCTGTAGCTGTTATCCTTCTTCATTTAAGAGATAGTTGCCTAAATTACAACATTAACCATGATACCTAAACTGCCCACTTGCATTAAAACTCTTACCATTTTAAAATTTAATTAGAAAAATTATATTCAGTTCAAAGAAACACAAACATTGAAGAGGACAAATATTTTATTTCATTGAACTCCTACACATTAAGAAAATACAAAATTTTCCTTAAAATGGGATTTCTAGTGACCTCACTTATACTGTCTTGCCAAAGAAGAGAACAAATCAATTCTAGTCATATGTTTCTTTCTGGCCAATGCAGAAAGTATTCCTCATTCTTTGAGCAGAAGGTCATGTGGTTTCCTTGAATCATGCTTTGCTTTCACATTCTGCTATCTGATAAAACTTCCCCTGGAGACATTTTGAATGAAGAGATCATCTTTCCAAAATGAACATGTTCATCTTTTTTATTGCAACACAAGAATTCACTTGAGATCTTGGTGAAAAAAAAAATGATTTACAGCCCACAGTGACTGCAAGACTAGTTTGTGATCAGGTAAACCTGGAACCACCATCCATTCTCTCTCTTCAGGAGTTCTAGCAAAACTATCTGAATGTTAGCTTATTTTATTTTCTGTTAATACTGCAAATGGTATCCTAGGAATCCTAGGGTCTTTAGCTAAGTGCTTTCTTGACTGCACTGAAAACCTGGAAGAATGCAATTTCCTAAGCCACTAGCAATAGAATCTTAGGATTTAGAAGGGGTCTTAGAGATCATGGAGTCCAACCATAGCATCTGAGAGAGGAGAAACCAAGGCTCAGAGAGAAGTCACACGCATAGAGTTATACAGCAAATTGGTGATAGAGCTAGGATTATAAGGCAAGTTTCTTGATTCCCAATCTAGTCTACTTCACACTGTCCTCTCATCAATGCTTAGCACTGCAAACAACTTCTGTGTGGTTATACTTTTTGTAGATTACTTTCTCTGATGTAGAATAGACGGCAAATGTATCCCAATAGTGGTGTCAGTGGTCTTCACCTTTGTCCAAATTTAGGCAGGTTATGCTTTTCCTCCATCATGAGATCTTTCTTTAAAGATATATATTTTTTCTAAGCTGATAGGTAAGATTCATAAGTAGGCATAGAAATATATAGTCTAATTCAATTTTCATTGTTACATGCTGTGCTTTCATAGAGTGGTATTCTTTTTCTTGTAGTACATATTCACTTCAGTGTGCATAATTACAAACTGAGGTTAACAGGCAGATTAATTTTGATAGTTACCATTATGCTAAATTGCTCAGGTGAAATCTTTCCATTACTTATTAACTGTTTGACTTTGGGCAAGTTTCTTAAGATTAAGAAATTTGTGCCTCAGTATATTCATCTATAAAATGGGAATAGTAATAATACCTACTTTAGTCTCAATTAAGGTTTGATCAGAGAAGTAGAAACACTAAAGGTGATAGAGAATAGGTATTTTACTATAGTGACTAGACATTATGCAACTTTGGGAGCTAATTAGTTTCCATAAAGCTCATTTCAATATTTGGTGTTGAGTCTAAGGTAACCAGGGGGAATTGGGGCATTTGCAAAAATAAATTTGAACTAAAGAAGATAAACTGGATTTTATGAAAACATCTGGAACCTGTGCTTGATTTTTATCACCTCCAGCCTTGATGTTGTGTAACCTACAGGAGAAACTGGTAGAGCTACACAGAACTACACACATATCAGAGAACCTGAAGGAGGATATCCTTCAGGAAATAGTGGAGCTGTAGATCTAACTCCTGCTCCATGAGATGAGCCTGCAGATTAGCAATCACGATTATGAACTGAAATGACACCTGGCCCCACAATGATTTTCAGAGTATTAAAAATGGCTGCCCCGGGCTGAGGTTGTGGCTCAGTGGTAGTGTGCTCACCTAGCATGTGTGAGGCACTGGGTTTGATCCTCAGCACCACATAAAAATAAAATAAAGATATTCTGTCCATCTACAACTAAAAATAAATATTAAAAAAAAATGGCTGCCCCTTCATTTTTCTTTTCAAGTCTCATGCATATTTCCCCTGTGACCAACCCTTAATTTACACACAGGGAAAATAATTTTGGGAGCATAGTTCCAGATTATATCTACTTTAACACAAAATCACTTACATAGTACCTGGCATATTACAAGCAATTACTAGACATTCACTTTTAAACTTGCTAGTGTGACTCCTTGATTAGTGTTTTTCTGATCTACTAGAGTGCAAGCACCATGAGTGGAGACAATGTGCATGTTTTTATGCACCATATAATACCCCATCTGCTTCCACCTACCACAGTAGCTGATATATGGTGGGAACTCATGAAATATTTGTTGAATGAATAAAAACGCAAACTGAAAGAAGAAAAAGGAGAGAAATTGTAATGCTTGTTAACAAAATCTATCAGCAAGTATTTATGATGTTATGGAGAAATATAGATATGTAAGATCTGGTGTCTGGTTTATCTGGGAGGTAGGGAGTTGGTCACTGGGAACATCAGTAGCACTAAGGAGCAGGGCAAAATAGTGATAGCAGAATTAGTCTACTGATGGCAGAATTGTTCTACCTGTTGAGATAACCTCCAGTAGAATTATATACCTGTACTGAATATTTTGCATTTGTCCCAGTAGATCTGTTCCTTACACTTCAGCATTCTGCTGTGTGTTCCAGGAGGCTGACCTTTATGGATGTATTAATGGAGTTATTTTGCCTTTTGACTTCTTGTTTGAGTATAGCCCATTCTAGATAGTGACAGCTGGTGAGAGGAGACAGAGGTCAGGAAAGGTATTACCCCAGGTTGATGTTGGTTGTTGACATCTGAATTCCCTCACCAAATGCCATCGTTTGTTGGGTAGGATCATCTTCTACAGCCATAACCATAGGTCTCTCTCCCTATAGGATTCAGTGACTGCTTCTTCTAATTGTCCCTTTAGACCTAGGGGTAGCAAAAACTACTTTGCTGTTTCTATTTATGGTGCTTCAACATCCTTTGTTACTTTCTCTCAACCCTTACCACATCATTTAAATAGCCCCTTAATTAAACTTTCCTAAGTTACTGCCTCTAAATGTACCTCTTATTTCCTAATGTAACCCTGACTGAAATATCATCAGTCCAAAATGCTACTCCCAGGAATGTACTGGGGGTTTGTGAGTCATGGGGGCAAGAAATCTAGATGATAGATTGAAAGCACCATGAAAGGAGAGACACTCAATGTTTATTGTAGGGTGGCATCCTGGTTCTTAATCATTGATTTTGTAATAAGAACTCTCACAATAGCTGAAGGTATCCTGATGTCGTCATTTAGACTGGATCACTGTGGATTATGGAACAGACATGTAACAGGAATGTGAGTTCAGGTGTCACTGGATGGCATGAATGGGGAAGAACAACTGAAGCAAATCTATCTTCTGGAGTCTTACAACCATAGCCATGGTAGGATCTGTAGAGTAATTGAACAGTCATGGCTTCAAAGACTAATGATGTGATAGAGTCTGGATGAGGTCAATGGTGAAGGGCATTAAGCACAAAGCAAAGGAGTTTAGATTTGAAACCATAGGAATTAAGAAACTGTTGATGCTTTTGAAGCATTGTGTCACTGACTTTTTTTTTTTTTTTTTTTGGTACTGGAGATTGAACTCAGGGGCACTCAACCACTGAGCCACATCCCCAGTCCTATTTTGTGTTTTATGTAGAGACAGGGTCTCACTGAGTTGCTTAGCTCCTCGCCGTTGCTGAGGCTGGCTTTGAACTCGCGATTCTCCTGTCTCAGCCTCCCTAAGTGCTGGGATTACAAGTGTGAGCCACCGCACCCAGCTGTATCATTGACCTTTGATAGGTCATTTGCTATGCTAATGGTTCATTTATGTCCTTATTGACTGTATGAAGAAAAAATTATGATTATGGTGGTAATGATGACATTAGCAGTTACCAATAACTGAGTATCTATGAGGTGTCAGGCACATGCCCTGCCCTTTATACACAACATCTTATTTAATTTTTTTCAATTATAACCATAGAATTATTATTATCATCATCATCATCATCATCATCATCATCATCATCATCATCATCCTCATTTTATGAATGAAGTAACTGAGGTTGGAAAAATGTTTAAACACTTTGCTCAAGGTGCTGGAGATGTAGTTGAATCTAAGACTGAAAGACCCTAAGCTGTGTATTCATAATCTCTATAAGAGATTGTATCCATTTCCTATTCTGTTGTCTTCTCCTCACTTCCAATCTGCTTACAGCCTTTTGTCTTGAAGTCAATATTGCCCCTTAGCAATGTTACATAATATTTACTAGCCTTATTCATGAGCACCAAATGCTGCCTTCATTCCCAGGCAGACACTGGGCTCTCTGCCAAAGTAATGGCCCTGATAGCAATCATCTTCCAATCCTTCTGCATTTGGGACAGCAGATAATGAAAAAGGAGGGTCTGGAAACTTTGAAGCTGACTTTGGAGTTGTTCTCTACAGTTTCCCTGAGGAGGTCTTAGAATGAGTCACCAACTTGCCTGATTGCATTTACTGATCCTTGGAGGAGAAATGTTCTCTGGACCTGGCATTGAACTTTTATGACCCTCCACTTGTAGTGACCCCCAAGCTTTGGGAAGATGCTTAGTGCCTTTGGAATAGAAAAGAAACTCATCTTCAAAAAAACTAAACCCTCTTTACATGGGATAGTCACTTATGTCCTTCTCATTTTTATATACTTAGATTTTTAAGTAAATGTTTGAGTTTTAAAGCCTTTATAGATTTAGTCCAACTTTCTCAGCTTCAAGTGGGAAAAATGAGGGCCATATAGCATAAAGGATATCTCCTGGGCTGGGGTTGTGGCTCAGTGACAGAGTGCTCGCCTAGCATGTGTGAGGCACTGGGTTCGATCTTCAGTGCCACATAAAAAACAAATAAATAAAATGAAGGTCTTGTGTCTATCTACATTTTTTACTATCTACTCATGTTTATTTCTATAGCTACTGTAGTACAATCCTTAAGATAGTGACCTGTCCTCTATTTCTTTTGTATGTCTATGAAATTCTTAATTATAATTAGTATTCAGTGGGTTCTTTATGAATGTTTGTTGATTAAATGGTTTTTTTTTGTTTGTTTGTTTCAGTTGGCTATGGTTAGAAAACAAATTTCTTTTTTTTTTCTGATGGTAATGGGGATTGAACCAGAGCCTCAAACATGCTAGATAAGTTCTTCACCACTGAGTGACATCCCAAGCCCTCAAAATTCTTTCTAGTTCTAGCTAGTGGTTGGATTTGGAACCATCTTTCCCATTTCAGTTTCATTTTGCTCCAATGGCAAAATCCCTTGAATATTTTCACTTAGCAGAGGTCTACAAAAAGTCCTAGTTCCCCAAAGGACATTCTCTAATCCCCTGAAGATCTCCCCAGGAAACAAACTTCCTAACAAAGCTTGATTCCAATTCTTTCTTTGAGAGATCAGAGCTGGTGAAGTCTAATTGGAGATTTATTCTCATATATTGCAGGCCATAGAAGCCTCTTGTGATTTTTCCCTTTCATGTGGGGAATTCATGAATAGTTATTAACACTTTCCTATTCAAGTTGTCTATCTTCTCTCATGAGGAGTCATAATTACATATGATACCAGTTTGCGTCTTTCTGGGGCAAGGGAAAGTGATTTAGAAACACTGACACAGGCATTGCAAATGTAATAACTGTGTCTGATAGAAGGACCTCTTCTCTTCTTTTGAGGTCAACACTTTGCCTATTGTCAGTCCCTGGTGGAGTAATTGATGGTGAGTAACTCAGTGCTAAGGCTACAGTGTCCATGGACTAATCTTCTGGCTAGGGTCCTGAACTCAAGGGTCACAATTCACCTTCCAGCCAAATAGGCCCTTTCCCTCATACTCCTTGAATAGGCTTTTATGCCCACCTGGAGCAGGCCTAGCAAAATGCCATCATGCTCAGTGCCTGGTATATGACGATGAAGCAGTGAATGCAAAATTGCAAAAATATAAGTGATGTGTAGTCTTTATTTTCTCCTGCTTGCCATTTCTGCCTCCTTGTAACAACTGCTTCTTCAAATGAATTTAATTGTACCAATATGAAGAAGTGGAGCCTTAAAGGGGTGATTAGACCATGACGGCTCTGCCCTCATGGATAGATTAATACTGTTATCCCAAGAATGGTTCATCATTGTGGGAGTGGGTTCCTAATAAAAATGGTGAATTCAACCTTCTGTCCTTTGTCTTGTGTATTCTTCCTTGCACTTCTACCATGCTATGACACAATGTGAAGACCCTTTCCATATGCTGGAACCTTGATATTGGACTTTTCAGACTCCAGAACAGTGAGAAACAAATTTCTTCTCTTTATAAATTGCCTAATCTGTGGTATTCTGTTATAGCAGCAGAAAATGAACTAAGACAATCAGACATTCCCACAGAGATCCTTGAATTTCCTGGGAAGGAGGAGTAGAAAATGCAATTTATTGCCAATCCAGTTGACTCACTGATCATATAATGTCATATCTTCTCATGTTTTTTCCAGGTTAAATTAGTAGACTGATTTTTATCCAAGTAATATCTAGATATATTTACCAAATCAACTTATTCCTACACCATCCCCACTTTCAACCAAGTTCAAAGGTCCTCCTTGATTCCTAATTGTTAAGAAGCTGTAGGCTTGGGTGAGATGAGTGTAAGGTTGTCTTCTTGGGAATCTTGGGTACTTAAAGAAATAGATTTTCTAACTCAAAGTGTTATTGTTGTGAAACACTGGATTGTGGATTGGAGAATTGATAGTGTTTTGGTGCTGCATGATATTTATTTTTTACTTGAGTATTTCATGTAAGATTCTAATTTATGGAGCTTATACGTTGCCCCACAGTAACTACATTAACTGATACATATCTCTCAATGAACAGTTTCCTGATTCCCACTCTCCTCAGGAAAAGGGATTGTGTATTGGCGTGTATGTATACATACAATATATAATAATCAAATCAGGGTAGTTAGTATTTCAATTTCCTTAATAATTTATCATTTCTTTGTGTTGGGAATCTTCAAACTCCTGTCTTCTAGTTGTTTATAAAATATATAATAAATCATCATGGGCCAAGAGTATGAATAGATACTGCTGAAAGGAAGATATTCAAGTGGCCAAAAAAATTTATGAAAAAAAAATGCTCAACTTCATTAGAATTAGCAAGTCAAAACTACCATATTATTTCACCCAGTTAGAATGTCCATTGTAAAAAATATGAAGAAATAACAACATTTGGCAATCGTGTGGAGAAAATGGAATGCTTGCATACTATTGGAAGGAATGTAAATTATAAATTAGTACAGCCATTATGGAAAACACTAAGGAAGTTTCTCAAAAAATTAATAATAGAACTATCACACTATCCAGCAATCCCATCACTGGTATATATCCAAAGAAAATGAAATCTGTATGTCGAAGTGACACAGACACTCTCACATTCATTGTAGCACTATTCACAATAGCTGAGAAATGTAAACAACCTGAGTGTCCATCAGCTGATGAATGGATAAAGAAAATTTGGTATATATACACAATGGAATATTATTCAGCTGTAAAGAAGAATGAAAACCTGTCATTTACTTTAAAATAGACGGAGCTAGAGGACATTATGGTAAATCAAATAGTCACGCAAAGAAAGAAAACTACCACATGTACTTTCTCATATGTGGCTGTTAAAAAGTTGATCAGAAGGTGTAATAATGATTACCAGAGGCTGGGAAGGATTAGGGGGAGTGAAAATAAAGGCATATTGGAAAATGGGTACTAAACCACAGTTAAGCCAAGTTATGAATCTTGCCTAGGTACTTGTCAACAGAAGAATGGATAAAGAAAATGTGGTATATTCTCACTATGGAATTTTATTCTGCCATAAAGAAGAAAGAAATTATGTCATTTGGATGAAAATAGATGGAACTAGAGACCACAATTTTGAGCCAAATAATTCAAACTCAGAAATAAAAGCATCATATGTTTTCTCCCATATGTGGAAAGTAGAGAGAAAAAAAAACGGGAAAAAAAGAGACATCATGAACATGGAAGGTAGACCAGGTAGAGGAAAGGGAACAGGGTCAGGGAGAAAGGAAGGATAGGAAAGGTACTGGGTAGTGAAATTGATCAAATTCAGTTTTATGTATACATGAATATGCTATAGTGAAACCCACCATTCTCTATAATTAGTATGTAACTCCAAAACCAGAGTTACATAGAAATAATAAGTTCTAATGTTCTATACTACAGTGGAATGATTATATTTCACTGTCACCTATTATATATTTTATTGATAACTAGAAAGGAGGAACTCAAAGACTTTAAACACACAGTAATGAAAATAAGATGTTAATTACCATGAGTTGATCAGTGCATATTGTATGCATGTATTGAAATACCTGCCATGAACATGTGCAATTATGCATTAACCAAAAATATTTAAAAAGGTTTAGAGAAATGGAACTTTTAACTCCTCTGATTTGATTATTGCATACTGTATACATTTATTGAATCATCACACTATAACTCATAAATTTTACAATTAAAATAATAATTAATAAAAATTGTTGTAAACTATTAGTCAACCCAATGTTGGATTTAATTCTTTAAATGTTTGAGCAGAATTCTCTGATGAAACCAACTGGACTTGAATATTTCTTTTTTGGCAGTTTTTAAATGTTTTTATTAGTGTATTATAATTATACATAATATTGGCATTAATTTTGACATAATCACACATGCATGTAATATAATTTGCTCCATCAGTCCTCAGTACTTCCTCTTGTTTTCTCTCCCTTGTTTTCATCATCTACAGTACTAGTCTTTATTTATTTATAATTTTTTAAATTTGTGCTTTAGAGAGATACGTAAAGGTGAAATTCACTGTGGTATATTCATA
>PVHX01028148.1:0-18467 GCA_004024805.1 Geosciurus inauris | reverse complement strand
ATAGCTAAACTGTGGAACCAACCTAGATGCCCTTCGATAGATGACTGGATAAAGAAACTGTGGTATATATACACAATGGAATATTACTCAGCAATAAAAGAGAATAAAATTATGGCATTTGCAGGTAAATGGATGGAGTTGGAGAATATCATGCTAAGTGAAGTAAGCCAATCTCAGAAAACCAAATGCCGAATGTACTTGTTGATAAGTAGATGCTGATCCATAATGTGGGGAAGGACATGGGAACAATGAAGGAACTCTGTTCACAGGGGTGTAAGTGGGGAGGAGGCATGGGGACAGTAAAGGTGGTGGAATATGATGGTCATCATAGCCCTAACTTTATGTATGACTGCATATATGTTGTGATTCTATACAACTTACAACCAGAGAATTGATATGCTATCTTCTATCTATGTACAATGTATCAAATTGCACTCTGTTATCATGTAAGCCTAAATAGAACTAATAAATAAAATATGAAAAAAAAGAATAAGAACATACAACTAAACAAAATTACTGTTGACAGTAGCCCCAAAGTGGCTCAATATGTAGACCTATCTGGCTGTAATCACTGTGTAACCCATCCTAATCTTCCTAACTCCACTTGAACACTCCTGAAAACATCAGTTGTGGGTCCCTAATGGGGTAAGTGATCAGACTTTAGCAGTTATAATTCTGGGCCTGGAAAGAAATTGCCAAGTTGGACTTGGAGACTTCCAGGCATTTACAGTATCATGAAACACCTTAGGTCAATAGAATAATTCCTTGGTAATTGTGGAGACAGAACATTGATATGTACTAGCAATCAATACCAGGGTGATGCTAATTGTGTTGTGCAAGTTATCTCATATAAGTAATTTGGCAGCCTAGGTATTATTGTTGTCAGTTTAGGATGAGGTAAGAAATTCAGGTAAGTTAAATTAGGGCAAAGTAAAAGGTGCAAGGTTAGTATTTGAGCCCAGCTTTTTAAAAAATTATTATTATTATAAAGCTTATGTTCTTAGGAAAATTTAGGCTTTATCTGTGTTACAATCTATTTCTAAAATGTGATCTGAGAAGACAATAGTAATGTGTCCTCTCATGAGTTTTGAGAAGCTTCTTAGAAGCTAGAAATACCTCCAACTTTAGTTTTCTTGGGAAATCTTTTCTTTGCCTCTTTCTAAATGATGGTCTCCTACTAAAGACACTTTATATGAAATTGGGTTTTATATTAGATTAATTAAAACAGTTTTGAACTAGAGAAGGAAAGGACATTCTGGCCAGGCATGATGGTGCATGCCTGTAATCTTAGTGCCTGAGGGGGCTGAAATAGGAGGATCATAAATTACAGGCTAGTTTCAGCAACTTACAAAGACCCTGTCTCAAAATTAAAAAAAAAAAAATTAAAAAAAAAGGACTGTGGATTTAGCTCAGTGGTAAATTATCCCAAGGACAAAAAAAAAAAAAAATCCTGACCAATAAAAACAGAATCCAGAAATACCAGAAATAGAAACATGATAATATGCAGACTATGATAAAACTAAAATTTCATTTTCATATTGGGGAAAATACTTCATTAATCTTTATACCAAAATAAATTCTTAATGCATAAAATACATCACTCTTTTTTTAAAATAACATAAGTAAAAAATATGTTCTTATAAAATTCCTCGAAGTAAAAAGATATTTTTGGTATGGTACAAATATTAAAAGCCATTTCAAACAGTAGTATTTTTTATTAGAAAATTATGCACAATTTTGTCAAAAATGTATCGAAACAAACCTAAAAGAGAAAAAAAAATGAAGAGAGATCTGTAGCAACCTAGTAAGATTGCAGTCTAATTTTGTTGGTTTGTAAATTAATAAAGCAGAGAAATAACCCAAAGAAAATGTGCAGGAATAATACATATAAGCATACATAAAAATTTAAATGTCCAACAAAAATATGAAAAATATTGTCCATCTCACTCATAGCTAAAGAAGCTAACATTAAAAGAGATATCTTTTTGACTAACAGATTGTTTAAAACAAATGTTTCTGTTGGCCAAAGTCTGAAGAAGCAAGACCCTAAACTGTAAGTAGCAGTTGGCCTTTTCAAGGACGATTTCTCAGTCTTGGGGAAAATATACAACATGCTGTATTATATATAGTATGCAGAGATACTATTCCTGTACATTGTTTTCCATAAAACATACATATTGCAAATCAATAAACAAATCTGAGCCTTTGGCAGATATATCTACATATGTATATGTTGGTGTTTTAAATAAGATTTCTTTTGTACTAAAATTTCCCTTTTCCTTATCTAAAACTTTGGAAATCCATGCAATAGATATATTAATTTCCAAAATGAGAAAATTGCTGGAGCTAAATACCTGGAGTTTGCGAATGGAAGAAAAGAATGTGATAGAAAATAAGAGAGAGTTGAGGTCAGAATCTTGAGATTTGACTAGTCAAACCATTTTAAGAATACATGTAGTTGCTTCCTTTTAGAACCTGAAGGAACTCCTCTCTATTAAAAATGTGCCTTCCATATGCCTGGCTTTTGTGTTCTCTCCCCAGCCCCCAACCTCCCATAATCACTGGCCCATGTCTGTGCCCTTCCACTCATCCACCCTCACAAGGTTACTTACTTCTTCTAATCTCCACCGGTCAAAAAGTTTATTGTATTTTCCTGGATGGCCCACAAATCTGTAAAAAAAAAAAAGAAAGAAAGAAAAATAAAATTCAATAGCAGTTAAGTGAAGAACATTTGCTATAACTGCCACACCAAGTGCATGTGTGGGTAGCCATAAAAGTTCACTGGTGCAGTTTGTCCCCAGCTAACTTTTGCTATGCTTAGACAACATCAAAGAACCTGACTTAAAAAGGAAAAAGTGATGCATGAACTCAGTACCAAAGGGTCAAGAAAGTATAGACGAACCAACCTGATGACATTTAATACTTTTACACATAGTTGTAATGTCTTCTGGACCAAGGTCAAGAATGTTACCAGAATGTGCTGAAAGCTTTGGTTCAAAATGTTTCAAGCATCAGTATGTTTCCCTGATACTGGGTGGAGGGTTAAACATAAAGCAAACTGGAACCTTAATTTATTATGCTTTTGTGTTTCACATTTTGCCATGAAAATGTAAAAACAACAACAAAAACCACTAACATGATGGTTTGAAGAAGTCTCCATACTAAGAAATTATAACTTGAGGTCATACAAAAATTATTTCTTCTTTAACAAAATAACTGATGATTGGACAGTCATAATTCAACTTGAGTATAGCATGTAGAATTTAATTTTTTGTGCCAACTTTAATTGGCAGTGGCTTCCAGAAGTCATCTGAGCATGCCTATGAAGGCTAATTAGGACAGGGCAGGTTTCAAGAATTTAACACCTCTGTTAACAAACTGGCTAAGGAACTATTGGTTTTGGTTTTTACTCTGCAAAGATAACATGTATAAAGTTGACTTACCTTCCCAAAAAGAAAGCGATATAGAAAATAGAACTGTTTAAATTGACAAATTGGAAAAGGAACATCTTCAAGGCAAAGCTGTTTTCCCATTCAGATTCTGTTCGTGGATATTCTAAAAATAGCAATATAAACATCCCTTTTTAGTTCTCAAATATATTTTAAACTCTTGTTTGTCCACTATTAACAGGGTCACATCTGATTTTATTGTTACTATTTTCTTGATATATTTGCTCTTGTTCCTTAGTTATTAGTCATTTTCACCTTTTTTATTTAATTATTTTTTCTTTGCATCTACATATGGCTAGATTTCATTTGTTGAATTCAGTTTGAGTCCCAGTCTTCAAAAGGGCAATTGTTTAATTGTTTACATATATAAGTAATAGATAGACTAACAGAAAGAAAAAAAAGAAAGAAATTTGGAGGTAAATACAAACAGAATTTATTTTTGTAATAATTTAGTGATCAGTTTTATCTTTTCTTGTTCTGTGTTTTGTTAAAGGTATCAAAAATTATGATGTAACTGGTATTTTAATTTATGCACTCTTTTGAAAAGTATTTACAGGTCCTCTATAGAATATTAGAACCAACTGAGACAATAAATGCCATAATTGTGGGTACTAAACATCTTTGTGTTAATTATGAAATTATAATAATCTCTAACATCCAAACTTAAAACAATAGAGCAAATAAAAAATGAAAAACCACTTTAATGTATAATATAATTGGAAAATCTGAAATACAATTACTAGCAGGTTTAATTTAAGTTTATTAAAATAATATATTTAGATATTTTAGTGGTCTCCCTATTACCTTGCCTACTATATTGGGTCTTCTATGTATATTTATTTTATGGATGAATACATTCATGCCAAACATTATAACAGGGATTGAGAATGTAAGAGGAAAATGCATTCTGTGGCCTGGTCTTAAGAATTTCTTTTTCTGTTTCATGCTATGGGAACATTGTGGGGTGGAAATGTGAGGAACCAGCAAAGTTTATACAGAAAGGAGATTTGAAATGAGACCATAATCATGTTGGAGGCATGTTGAGTGCTATTCAGTTGCTTTATCTGTTCTGACCAAGATTACAACATTCTCAGAATAAAAGCATCATACTAGAAAGACATAACTTTGATGGTCTTTATATGAGTGCCTCGGTGAATTACTCCTCCAAGTCTGCACATCCTGGTGTAATTGCCTGTGACCTTGACTTTGAACTTGGATATGTTACTTTATCTGACTAGTGAGTGAGATGCAAGGAAAAGGTTGATAAGTAATTATGTTTAGGAAATTTGTCTCTAGAAGTCAGTTCTCATGTAAGAAGCATCATTATAGTGCTAAGAAAAAACTCATGGTAGCCATGTGGAGGCACATGAACTAAAGAGGTCATCTTGGACATCTCAGACCCAGTTCCACATGGAAAAGGAAAACTAGCCTAGGTTGGAGAATCATGAAAAATCATGCAATTGTTCTAAAGTACCATGTTTGTACTGATTTGTTATGCTGCAGTAACTGAGAAGATGGAGTTTACTGCAATGTTGTCTTTCAGGTTAAACCTCGGGTCTATACTATAAGTAAGAAAGCTGTTTTCAATATCCTATTTCATTCATACTTAGAGCAAATCATGACCTCCTTTGAATTGGCTTTTAACTTTCAGGAGAAAGCAAATTCTGAACTTTGAGAATGCTGATGTTGTTCTCTAGGGTAATATGTTTTCTGGCTAAAACATCTCTTACAGTTTCTCCAATGAAGCTAGTTATTGACGATAAGCTAGTTATTCAACATCATCATCTCGTTACAAATTAGGTCCTTATTTTTTACAAGGCATAAAAAAACTTTCATTTTGTTAGTGTGTCTAGGAGTAAGTTACTATGTGTTTATGCCACTGTGGGGTACATTTGACTGCTATTTCACAAAGTCAAAACTCTTTCATCAATCAGTTTAATTTATTCCTAGGAATGCAGATTTATCTTAAATGTAGACAGTTCATTATTACATGTAAGTCATTATTTGGAACAGCTCATAAGCATCCTCATACAATTTTAAGCAACCATAAAAAGAAATGAACAAAATATCACTTTAGATAAAATAACATATATTTATTCCCACTTTAAAAATGTAACTTGGAGCTTTTGATTTTTTTGTGTGTGTGGCTTTTAAAAATAAATAAAATATTTGGGAAAATATTAAAGGATATATTTTTATAAACATTTAATAACAGTTTATGGTATCATTGAAAAGTAAAATCTAATCTCTATTTTGAAGCATGAATTAAGCTAGAACAGAATATGTTTACACACATATATAGTTAGATTATATTATTTAGAGAAAAATCAACATTCTCACTTATTTAAATTAACATAGTTCATTGATCATTAACTAATAATTACAATTCTACAGACATCAAATCATCACTGGTTTATAGATGGGGAAATTTAAAAAAAAGAAAATTGTGATACTTCTGTTATATAACACAAATAACTGTTCTGCTTCCTACTATATGATTTCCCCAAATCATTCTTATTAGATTTACTTTTATTCTGGGCATAAAGTAGTTTAAAAGCAAGTCAATTTAATTTGAGTGTTTCATTTTTCAGCTGAAGAAAATTTAGCTGAGAATTTAAGGAACAATAAAACAGGTTACTACCATTAACTGAACATAACTTATGTGTCAGGTAACCAACTAAAATTTTTACCAGTGGAGAAACTGATGCAAAAAATAAGAAAAGGAGGAGGAGTAGAGGGGATCACTTCTCATAAAGTTGTGTAATAAACACATTTCCCTCCCAAATGAACACAAGTTCTATTCTAGGATTTCCTTTTATTTATTTTTTTAGATGAGGGAGAGCAGTAGAGAAACACCTTAAAGAGTTTCTATTTGTCACATGCATATTTTATATCTTCCTCTTCTTATTCACCCAAGTAAATCATTAAATCTTCAAAGAGGTATTAATGTACAAGACAAAATAGAGAGCAAACAATACAGAAGACAGATAGGGGAGAAGCCTGTGTGTTGGAAACTACAAAGGAAATAGAACCTAACTTAGATACATCAGTAAGCATGGAAACCAAAGACTAAGGATAATGGCAATAATAGAGGTATGGGGAAGCCTAAAGAGAAAAGCTGATAACTGCTTTTGAAATCATAAAAAGAGACCTAAAATTGGAGACAAAATTCCCAAGAACAGAAAAATAAATGAAAGTAGGATATGGTGGCATTGCAGAGGGCCTTTCACATGCAAGTCTGTATTGTAAATGACAGAAGCACTAGCACTTCTCCTGACCCAGCAGGCAACACAGTGGGAACCAAGCAGGAGATGGCAATGTGCTCTGAAGGGAAACTGAGCAATCCAAGAGAAACTACCTACAATCCAACACTTGGGTTATTCCACAAAATGGCTGAGGTCTTGTCTGCCCTGCAGCACTACTGAACACCCCACGCAGAGAGTGCTCCCTATGCTTTCTAGTTGTTTGCTTTACAGAGAGTGTGAGGAATCAGTTTACCTGGCATTTGAGAAAAGTCTTTTACACTTAACAGAGAATTTGAAAGAAGTGATAAGAGGAACACACAGAGAGAAATGATATAGGGAACAAAAGAAGAAAATAAAGGCAGCCATTTGTAAAAGGCCCTTCCATAAATATCCTCAAATAGAAAGTAGAGGTTAATGGCAAGATTCTTTTTCTAGTACTAACTTCATGTCAGCCACTGTTCTAAATGTTTTATAAACATCAATTCAAATAACACTATGTGGTATTTATAGAAAGTGAATAGTTACAAAGGCGACTTCACTCCATGTGATCTCACTCCAGAGCCCACATTCTGAACATTATACTGCCTAATTAAGACACAACATCTGTGAAACAAGAATTAGATGATATAGAAAAGAGACACTCAAAGAACAGGAAATTGCTTTAGAAACTATAAAATATGAGTAGATAGAAAACATTCAGGGGAAGACTTAAAAGATAAAATTGAAATTATTTTGAAGAAGCTCCCCCTCCCAATCATAAAACAAACAAACAAACAAAAAAAACATAGAATGCAGTAAGAAACATCTGAATATAAAGAGTTCCAGGAAAAGCAAAAAGGAAGATAAAAGTATGGAACAAAAATATATAAAAAGCCAGAAACTAAGTTTCTGGGTTTCTACATTACGGTACCTGTGCAGATGTACCCAGTATCTACCATTTCCCATTGGGTTGGTTAATATCATCAGCTCTGCATTGATGTCTGAGGTTTTTCCTGCCTAATCTTGCTTCTTTCCATTATATTTTTCTCAAGAGTTATCCCCTAATAAAATTCTTGCATTACTAACTCTATCTCAATACATGCTTCCTGGTAGACACAATAGGTACACACATTGTTGAAGCACTAAAAGTATCCTGCAAGCAGATAATAAAAAGGCTCTTGTCAAAGTACATCAATGTGAAATTTCAAGACAGAAAAAGATCCAAAATTATTTTAGAGAATAAATACATTAAAAATCAAAATAGATAACTTTCAAAAGACTGGATATCAACATAGCAGCATAGTTCTCAAAAATGAAATTGGAGTTTAGAAAATAATAAAGTTTGTTAAGAAATCTAATGGAATCTAAGATCTTTATTAAGATAACTAAGAAGATTATTTAAAAATCTAAGGGATTCTAGTACCAACTTAGAATTCCATACTTAGGAAAATAAAAAAATCAAGTTTTAAGATAGAACGAAGATTTTTTAAAAATATAAAACTTTAAGAAATTTAGTTGCAGGTAGTAACATAAAGAATTAAGCCATGAAAGAGGAGGACATGGTAGTCTGGAAATAATAAGCAACTGAGAAAGTACAGAGACAGGGATTCCCAAAGTGTTGGTGAGAATGAGTCTAATCTCAGGTAGCTGCAAGCCTAGAGTATAACCCATCTGGATTGAGATTGATGAAGGACTTGATAGAATAACCGAACAAGAAAATCAAATGCATAGAATACATGTTGTGTTTGAACTGATTCAGAGGAAGTTTAGTATCTTGGCAAAAAGTCTGGGATAAATAAAAGAAAATATGTAAAAACTTAAGTAAAAATAATCCATATTAATGAAAATATAAACACTGGTGCTAAAACATTGTCATAACACACACCATGTCTTAGATATAAAAATGGTCATGTAGACACAATTGATGTGAACATTAGTTTGGCTAAATATGCAGATTTTACTACTTTGGAAGGAAAAGAAATAGCAGTTTGTATGTATCAGGTAATGTATGAGAGAAATGGGGGATGGGGCACTGCAAGTATCAGGAAGAACAGCAAGTCTTTACAATTAGTACTTTTGTAACGGGAAGGAAATAATCAGTTCTGCAATGATAAAAATCCAATAGTACAAGAAGCATGTCTTTAGAAATAGGTTGGGAAGTAACAGAGAAACTGATGAAATATTTAAAAGCAGTTTCTTAGGGGTATAAAAATAGAAATGGATAATATGGCAAAGGAGTGGTTTTTCTTATAAATATTTTCATACCGTTTTACCTTTTAAGTCATGTATGTGTAGATCTATAATATTCTGATAAAAAATAAATATTGGTGGAAAATCCAAGAATTGTAAAGCTGGAGAAAAGAAAAAACAAGTAATAAGAACAAGGTTTGCTAATTTATGGTTAGGATATATTGTAACTTCACGTATTACCTCTCTCTGTTTCTTCAATGTAGTTCACCTTCTTGTACTACCTCTCATTTTTATTGCTAAATAATCATCATATAACTGAAGATACTTAAAATGCTAAAATATATAAAGTAACTACATACTCATTTGATCACATGTTATTGTCTTACTAACAAGAGAAGAAAAATGAACTTACCTAAATTAGTGAGGAGGTAAGCAACTTTTTCATAAGCCTACAATAGAAAGAACAGATAGGAAATATTAGTCTCTTCTTTTAGAAAAGCCCAGCATTTGCATTTTTCAAGGAAATATTTAAAGTGTGTTTGACAAAGTGGTTACATTTTAAATTAAGTATAAATATTTCTTAATGCATGGTATGTAGTGCTTTGCATAAACATACACAAAATAGATGTAATATAAATGTATATGGAAATACATATACATGTGTTCATTTACACATAGACACACTTATTATCTGCAACAATGAGGCTTTTCTCTTGCCTATCTTTATCTTCATTTTATAATCCACTTCCTAAACAAGACAAAAATTAAGCAAAAGACAGTTAATGACCGAGCAGAGATTTGATCTTCAAATTATAGAGTCTTTTTTGCCATACTGGATGGTGAAATGGAAGTTTAATTCTGATTATTGATAAAGAATATTCCAAACTATTACATAAACAGTGTGCAAGTTTACGTTTCTAAAGAAAAGTAGTTTTGTTAAGTTATTTATAATAGAAACTAAGATGAATGAGTTCAAGCTGTAAGTCACATCATGTACAAGATATTTTTCTGATAATGTTTTTCATCCTCTGCCAGCTGTTTCCTTTTCTTACACTCTCTGGCCACCACTTTACTGGACTTAAGTAAAGGATACATACTTTACAATATTGTAAATAAATATAGGAAAACAATTTGTTTCAGATGCAAGGGTGATATATGTTTGTGGGCATATGTATGCACACTTGAATATTACTACATAACCACAAGATTCAAATAATTACTATTTAGGTTAATCCAATATGATGTTGTTGGCATGCAAAACTAACAGTTATTTATCTGGATCAGGGATTGTAGCTCAGTGGTAGAGCACTTGCCTAGCATGTGGGAAGCTTTTGGTTTAATCCATCCCTCTGAAAAAGATGTGGACTTGAACATTTTACACGTTGTTCACATTCTGGACAGTTCTCTCAGCTGAATTGCTGTGATTCATCTTAGTGATAATTCAAATCTATCTCTTTCTAAGACATAAAAAATCTTGAGATGGAAAGATTTCAAAGTACAATATTCTCATACTTTCCTTGGTGTAGGTGATTTTTTGTTTTTGTCTTTTTTGTAATGTATTTATTTATTTATTATTTGCTACACTCACACACTACCATTTTCAAATTTTGGGACAAGATTATCTTCACGATAAAAAGTTACTCTCACTATAACATTTTCTTTTCCATGCACTATTTCTTAAGCAAGATGACTATAGTAAGGTTTTTCAGGAATTAAGCAGGAGGGACTTCATTAAGTGACAGATAGTACTTGAACAGCTGCTGTGTCTCTAGCACTGAGTTGAATGCTGTCATAGGGCCTGAATATTAATTTCATCTGAAACTGAAATTTAGAGTATTTCACATAAGCCAAACAGTGCTTTACATCTATTGTTATTCTTTAACAGTAGTTTTATTGAATAGGTATAATAAGCTTCATTTTACAGAAAAGGAAACTAAGATTTAGAATGTCAAGCACCTGGCCTGACAGAACACTGCTAAACAAGTAAAATTAAGATTTGACCTGGGCATGGTGGTGCACACCTGTAATCCCAGCACTTTGTGAGGCTGAGACAGGAGAATTGCGAGTTCAAAACCAGCCTCAGCAATGGAGAGGCATAAGCAACTCAGTGAGACCCTGTCTCTAAAATACAAAACATGAAATAGGGCTGGAAATGTGGCTCAGTGGTCAACTACTCCAGAGTTCAATCCTCGGTACCAAATAATAAAATAAAATAAAAACAATTTGATATCATGGCTATCTTGTAACTCTATGTTATGCTTTGTAACAGTTCAAGATTTTTGTCTGAATACCTAACACACAGAGCCTGTCTACAAATTTGGGTCAAAATAACTGTAACTGGAAGCTCCAAGGAATTACAATACTTTTGGAGGAATGTTATAAATCCCAAAAGTTGCTGTACTGCTGTTGGAGAGCTTTCTGGGGTACTTGAGAACCTGCACCATCCAAGGGTCAAATGCTATGGCTGATTGGTACCAACAGGCTAATATACTACACAATCCGTCCATGCAAGTGACTTGGTAACTTCACAACTTCAAAGTGCAGAAAGAAACCATGTTTTAAGTATATCAACTGTATAGTATATGGAAGCAATCACTTTGGCAGGGCAAGTTGTAAGTGCATGTACATGAGTATGCAAAATGGAATGGTAATTTGGGGCAGGAGAGGATGAAGGGGTTTAGGGACAACTTTTCTGGGACCTACATATCTCACACACACACACACACACACACACTCTCACACACATATACACATGCACACACACACAATACCATATAGGATAAGCTATACTTCTAAAAATAACCCACTAGTACATTTATCAAGCAGAATTTTTCTTATTCATATATATTAATTAAGTCAAATATTATTCATATGTATTAATTAGGTTAAAATATTCATTAGGAACTTTTAATGGTCAGGTAGTGTTTGTGTAACCAAATAATAGTGAACTAGGAGACAGTCTCTGCTTCCAGGGAACTTCAACTCCCGTGGGCAGAAACAAATAGCAAACAATATACAATTACTCTTCAAGACGCCCTTGAGCAGAGCCATGAAGTGAAGGAGAGAACCAAGCAGGAATGTGGATCAAGCAACTGTGAGACGCAGAAACAATAATGCAAATGTCCCAAGACTGATATGGACTTGCTGTATCTTATGAGAGACAAGGAAGTAAGAAACTAGGAGTTGCAGCAATAACAGAAAAAACTGGTTGCGATGAGTCACAGATCTCAGAAAGGAACATTTTATAAGGGCATGGGTGGCTATGGTAAGAACTTTAGAATTCATTTTGAGCTTAGAAATCCTCAGTTTTCCACTTCTGCCTTGTTAGGGTGTTATACCCAAATGGAAAAGAGCAGCAAAGTCAGGGAAAGGACAGGGTGGTTGTCTGGGCCACACCAGGGAGTTCTACACTTTTTTTATTCTTTTGCCTTCTGAGTCAGAACCCTGCTGTCCTCCACTGTGAAAATGAACTCCAAAAAGACCTTTGCAGGATTGAAGAGGCTGTTCTTTGCCAGTTATCTACCTTTCTGTATTTCTAGAAACCATGAAAAAAGACATAAATGAACTAAACAAATATGTATTTAGAAAAGCCAATCCTCTTATTAAATGACTCATTTGGCATTGCCTCCTCTCCTGGGTAAGATGTGCAGTTCAACTCTTTGATCCACCCTATTCCATAATAACCTATTTGCATAAGAACTGATGATCAGTGGTAACCAGGTATTAAGAAAGGGTAAGTATATTTTGAAGCCTTCAGTGATCAGGACCTTGAAAGAATCAGGAATGCATGGTCTGGACTCCAGAAAAAGAAACAGATCAACAATCAGGAAGACTCTAGAACCATATGGGGTACTTACATTAATCAAATATAGTTAGGGATATTTCTTCTTTGCAGATACAATATGATATGTATATGGTAAATGGATTTTTAAAATGATAAGAGGAACATCAAAAGAAGGTCATTCATTTCAGAAGCTGAAAAGGTTTCATTGGCATAATCCTAGAGTAGTTCTGCTCAGATGTTCCTATATTTTTCTTTAGAATTACGCAATAAATCTGATGCCAGACAGCTATCATGCTGATGCAATGTTAATTAAGGTTTAAGTGGGAGGCAACAAAAACTTATTGTGGGAATAACTTCAAAGTTTTAATTTTTATTAATGTTTTTTTAAAATATTTCCTGATAAAATACTAACTGTGCTATGGAAATACAAAACCAAGGATGAGAAAGGATGGGATTGAGAGAGAGCATTCCTTGGTGTTCAGATTCTCTCACTGAAGTTTTTTAATTATATATTTGGGAAAAAATATGTTAAACACAATATGTTGAAGCTTTGACTATTGATAAATTACTTGCTACTATTTGTGGAAGATGTGGTTTCTGATGTTGCTGTGCATTAAAATTACCCTAGATACCTTGAATCAATTATTTTCTAATGCTCTTTTAGAGAATTCTAATCACCACATATAATTTTTAATGTTTTGTTTCAAATACAGTTTTAATACAATTTTTTTTTACTTCAAATTTTGTTTCAAATACAGTTTTACTACAAAGGAAATTTGAATGGGACTCAGGGATCTGCAGTTTTCAAAAATGTTGCTGATAATTTGATGCATAGCAAGAATAGGAAACACTTTTAAAATTAACTTCATGATCTATACAATGGACTTGTTATCACATTTTGATTATATTGTCTTTTTTTAAATCTTAGTTGAATGTTTGTTTAGGGGTGCCATGATCTACCTATTTTGAAATATGTAAGAATGTATAATCTTTGGTTATTTGTTTGAATTTAAATAACTGCAACAAACTTGAAAGACACTGAAAATGCAATTATAACAAAAATAATTTGAGCACGTGTAATATGCAGCATACTAAGACATTTGGAAAATAAAATATTTCAAATTCATTTAAAGGAGATATTCTAAGTGCTTTCAGGCATTAACAAACAAAGACTTGGGGACACAAAAAACGAGCAAGTGACAGCCCCTGTTCATTTGAGCTGAATACTTTGATGGTGGGAGAAAGTAGATAAGATATGCACTGCAACAGGGGCGTGCTCACAAAGGGATTGCTTAATTTTACTGGTAGAATCTGATGGGCAGGATAATTGGCAAGTCCAAGAACTGTGTGAGGAGAATAAAAACAAAGACGAGACTATTCAATTCTATCTTTGAGGCTGAGAAAAAGCATTATGGAGGAAGTGACTCTCAGCCAATATTTTCAAAGATGAAAATATATTCTCCAAAGAGACAAAAGAAAGATGCACATTTGAGATAGAAGAATCAAGAGACAGAGTGTGAAGTAGCAAAGTGCTAGAGGGCAAGCAAAAGTGATTCTGTAGGCTGGAGTGCAGGATGCAAAAGAGAGGAAAGGAGAAAACTTCAGAGAAGAGAGGAAAACTGGCTTTAGATAATGGAGGGCAGGGGGATGAATTTAGATTTATATCAGAGGCGATGGAAAGCTGTTAAACAGTCTAAGGCACAAAATGAAATGGTCAAATTGCAATTTAGGTAGTTCCATAGTGATGCACAAGAGAGACAGAAGGAGTTTAGAATAGAGGCAGGAAGACTAACTGATTAGAAGTCTACTGCAAACGTCCAAACAAAACATGACAAGTAACTGAACTAAGGAAGTGGGAATAAGAACAGTGAGCAGGGAGTGGTAACTGCAATGTTTCTCCAGCAAAATTCACAACAGTCTGCCACTAATCTAATGAAAGAGTTATAAGAAATACATGAAGCTAGGAATAAGGTTTATGGCTATGTGTATTATACCTTAAGAGTTCCAAGTTTAAAGAGAAAATGACTGATATAAATTATTTGCCATACTTAATATTTCATAACTTAATACATACAGATCATAGTTGAAAAGCAAATTGGAGTAATAGAATATATTGACTGAGGACAAATCCTTCAATTGGGGAAACAGAAATCCTAAATTCAAGCTATTAAGAAACTGAAAGCACATTTTTTATTAGCCATATATTGAGTTTGGCCTAAAAATAAGATATAGAGAAGTAGCATCTGATTTTCTAAATGAGCATGTTAGTGGTATAATATCTGGCATTTGAATCTATCCTCATTTAACTAAGTTCTTAAATTAATCCTCTGTATTCAGGTGAAAACAGAAGGGCTGTTTAATAATTTCTGAAGTGCACTAACATTCTGAGAAGAAAGAAAATGCATAAATTCAAAGAGCATTATTATTTTATGCTGATTAAATCTCAAGACTATAACTTTTTTTTCATATTGGTTAAGCTGATTGCACATTCACTGCCTTTATGCTAAATCTGTTTTAAAATCTTTTCTTAGTTGCAAGGGCAAATGAGAAGTATTTATAGTGTATCACATTTCTAACAATCCCTGAAACTTTTTTCCTAAAGAGGCAAAAGTAGAAATAAACATTAGGAAAAACAAAGTTCAGACTTCTCCAGGAACCCTGCATGCTTGTTTTCTAGCATTAAGAAGTTACATGGGATGTAGTGTTCAATCACATGGAGCTGGTGGGATTTTGAGAATCTCAAAAAATGTTTTTTAGGACTCAAATGATACCACCCTGACCTGCCTTCAAAGGTCTTATTTGTACAGAAATTCAGTCTATTGAGTCCAGTCCTTGTTTTCTATAAATGCTAAGAGCTTTTGAAGAAAAAAAATACACGAAACCTCATCAAACATATAAACCTAGAACAGGTTTAATCTGAACCGTATCAGAGAAAGAAAACCGTATGTCTGAGAGAAAATATTGGTTCGAGCTAAAGAGGATAGGGATAGGTGGTAGAACAGTCAGAGTGTAAGAAACTGGTGATTAAAAAGCAACTAGAATAATATAAAACTAGAGCCTGGCACATCAATGGAAACTTCAGCAACATTTTGATTTTTATACTATCAGAGATAAGAGAAAGAACTATTTAAAAAAAAAATGTTTGAGGGTAAAGCTCCCATCTCAAAGGCAGCCTCTGATTATAGCTCTTTAACTCAACTGAGAGGGTTGTAATTTCACTAGGTGGGAACAAAGGATTGAACATAGACCTGGAGTTTCTGTTCCCAGAGCTGTCATGCTTAACTCACCAAGAAAAAAACTGAACACATTTGACCTCTTTGTTTTCCTTTTCTATGACATATTTTCCATCTTCAGTTCATTAATTCACTCAAGAAGTTTTTGAAGATCAGTAGGTTTTTGGAACAAATTACCAAATAACAAAGGAACATAGGGTACTGTTTCTAAAGCTATAATAACTGATGGGAGGTGAAGTGGGGGAATAAACAGATACAAAACCATTAACACAATGACCTGCAATGAGTAAAATTATTTTATGGTAAGAAAGTTGGTGGGGAGTATGATGGATTGAGGAAGGTGACTTCCACTTAATATTTTAAATGTTCTTATACTATTGATTTTAGTATTCAGAGCAAGGGTGAAGATAATAGATTTTAAGAAGGACATAATAAAAGTATGACTACTGAAAATTATTAGATTAGTATGATTTCTACATGAATTAATTTTTTCTTATGTTGTTAGACATATTTTACAAAAAGACACAATACAGCACATTATATATTATTCTCTTTCTCTCCAAAGACACCTTTGAGTATTTAAGTATTTATAAAGGGATAAGAGATTGTATTTGAAGGAAAGGGAGAAAAAAATAAGTATCAATCAATGCAGATGTAGGCTGAAGAGTTTAGAATGATTAAGGAAAAGATCATCATCATTACCACATCTTGGACTAACAGGAAATGAATATCCAAATTCTGTGAATTATGTAAAGATGAGAAAAGAATTAGGAAAATAAACAGAATGTTTGTATTTTGTAAAAAGGAACAGGAGTAAACAGAATTATTGGAGAAAATGAAATTTAAAATATCAACAAGAAACAAATATAGAGGAAGAAATTTACTAGCATCTTCTGTGCACTAGAAGAGGATATATTTAATCTTTCAATACCCTTATGTGTTAGGTTTATCTCTTTCACTTGAAAGATCAAAAAATTAAAGCTCATAGATGTTACATGGGACACCCTGGTTCACCTAGGTCAGGTAGCTTCATCTGCGTATAAAATCCACTACTTTTCATCAGGAAATGAAGTTGAAGAGCCAGATGTCCTGACTGATGGAAGACTGGACCGTCTTGAGAGAAGCAGAGGGGAGAAGGGAACATAAATGTAGAACAGAATATCTGAGTATGTGTGTTGGGAGGTTGCTCAGCCACCATAAATCTTTAGGTGGTGAAAGATAAAAGTGATCCAGTCAATTTGACTGTGGTTTTATGAGTGATTCACATATAAAGTACAAAATCAGTAGTGCCTTTAATTTATCATGATAGGATGTTTTAAAAGCCAAATTTACACCCATTTATAAATCAAGAGTTCCATACAGAGATAAGTATTAGAATGTTCAAAAAAAGTTATATTAAACTAAAAGCATGTGTCACATATTATCCCCTCACTGAGCGATAATACTATAAACTTGTGATTAGCATTCCTTTCAGTTTCAAAATCCAAGTGTATGTGTGTGTATATTCCAGAAAATTAGAATTAAGTAAAATTCAATCTCCTTATTGTACAACTTTATTTCATGTTCTTAAATAATATTTTAAAATAGCATTTGAATAGGTTATATACTACATTACATAGAATCTGAATTACCATTATCTTACTCTTGATCAAGTATTGTCTCTTTTGCATTTTTTGCTATTTTAAATAATAATATGACAGTAATACCTTCCACGTGAGCTTTGGATGATATCATTGAGGGTCTCATTAAAATAAACTAACAGAAATTACTATTAAAAAGTTGTCTTTACTAGTTTTAAACAGAATAAGTTGATTATAGAAAATCTAGGATATTTAAAATATAGGATAAATATTATATACTACAGTAAAAAAGTCACCTAAAACCTTACTTTCCAGAGATGAATCCTATTAATATTTTGATTTTTAATTACAAATATTACCTATTTAGCTACAAGTGCTCTTTATTTGATTTTTGATACCAGCTTTGTAAGGTCTATTTTTAAAATCAGAATTATTATAAAGTTGTTCAGGGAATATTATAGTTTTGTCTAAATTCTGGATTAATTTGTGCAACTGTAAATTATATGGTGTTATACTTTTTCAATGTTTATTGTACCTTTTAGTCTATGACACAGTCATAAATTATTTTGTGGCTTATTTGGAAATATTATCAATTAGGTTCTTCTTCTACAAATTAAATCAAAACTGAAGAAAGCTAAATGTAAGATGTTAACTATTTTTCCTGGCCTTTTTTGACTTTCTAAAATTTAAACAGCAAATCCTCCTCCTAGAAAAACATATAACATCAGTATAACCACATTTGGAACTAAATACATATTACTTGTAAATAATATCATTATTTATGCATTGCTGAGCTATCTATATAAATTATCTCATGATGTAAATATTCTAGTATTAACATTTATTATATATATGATTTGGAACAAGGTTTTTAGAGTTATCTAAAGCCCAGTTTCTTTGTTTACATAATGGAGAGAATATCAACCTTGTGGGGTTTATGGAAGAGCTAAAATAAAGATATTATTACTGATGTCCCAGTTAGTGCCTCCTGTTTTCAAAGACAGTTG
>PVHX01028147.1:0-18470 GCA_004024805.1 Geosciurus inauris | reverse complement strand
AATGTTATTTTTAAAAAAGA
Source organism: Geosciurus inauris (assembly GCA_004024805.1). Lineage (NCBI taxonomy): Eukaryota > Metazoa > Chordata > Mammalia > Rodentia > Sciuridae > Geosciurus > Geosciurus inauris. The sequence goes on along the minus strand of PVHX01028147.1, from coordinate 18,450 downwards.
GAAAGGGCAATAGTCTTATAAAGCACTCTTAGAAAAGCTATGTTTCATGCCATTTTCAAAGCACCCATAACAAATGTAGTTACCTTGCAGTCACGACCTTTATTTATTTATTTAGGTCATTGCTATGGCAGAAAATTATTTTTAGAATAAAAATTGAACTTGTGATTTTGGTTTCTCTTTTCGGTGTAGGAGGATTTTGGGTTCTTAGGACAGGTCATTATAACAGAAGATAGATCTTAGTACAGAACCTAGATCATAGATCAAGGATCTGCATAGGAATGAAATCAAGAAGAGAATCTTATATGTAATTAGAATTTGGGGTGAGGAAGACTTTAATCCCACATAGTTTAAGAGTTTGGTTTGAATATATTACTAGGAAATATAGACACTCAAATTGAATTAGTAAAACAAGACTCAGAATCTAGATTTTGGGGCCCAAACTTTTCCCCTTGAAATCTTCCTGCTTTCACTAAAGCAGATCTCATCTCCAGTTTAAGCCACTCAGAGTTCGTGACTTTTGTTGAAAATTCTTGGTTCAGAACATGCAAACTAAACTTGCTCAATCAGGGTAAAATGTAGCAACAGGAGCATTTTTTTTGTCTTTTATTTGTTTTGGTGCAGAAAACATGGTATACCCCATGAAGCCTGGAATTACAGTAGCTTTTTTACTACCACTAAGAAAGCCAGTCCAAGGATATAGGCAGCACATTAAAAGGGTACAGCTGAGAGATTTGCTGACAAAATCATACCTGATGTTCATCCTACCTTTGGACTTTGAGTTACATGCACCAATAAAACCTTTTTGTGTAAAGAGTTTAAATTTTATGTTTTCTGAAGAGAAAGTCCTAACTGATACAGCAGGTGTATCCATCTTGAAGTTGGTGAATGGCAGTTTTCCTGATGATTGGATTTGGAAAAAGCTAAATATAACAAAGTCCAGTTTTGCCAGGCATGGTGCCACATGCCTGAAATCCTAGCCACTCGAGAAGCTGAAGCAGGAGGATAGCAAGTTCAAGGCCAGCCTCAGCAACTTAGTGATACTCTGTCTCAAAGTAAAAGATAAAAGGGCTGCATATGTACCTCAGTGGTAAAGCGCCCCTGGGTTAAATCCCCAGCACCACCACCAAAGCACAGTCTTGAGAAACACTGTGTCATCATTTCATAAATGTGAGATCATTTACACATCGTCAAAACAACATCATCATTACTACTAGTAACTGAGCAATAAATTTGAAGGAAAAAAAGGATCAAAATACTAGCAATGCTTCTGAATCATGGAATCAAGTTTCAAAGTGAGAATCCCTCCCTGTGCCCCAGTAGAAAGTGTTCACACTTCCTGCAGCCTGCTATGGTTGCCATAGCTACTGCAAAATACTTTGACTGGATTTCTCTTCCAGTCCTTTAATTTCTACCCTTTATGAGATTGAACAGCAATAATGGTTATAAGCTCAATCAACAAATATCAAAAATGTTCATCATTTCTAGTGATAAGACAAATACAAATAAAAACTACTCCAAGATTTCATCTCACTCCAGTTAGAATGGTGATTATTAAGAATACAAACAACAATAAGTGTTGGCAAAGATGTGGGGAAAAAGGTAACTCATACATTGCTGGTGGGACTGCAAATTGGAAATCTGCAAATCTCTATACTGGAAAGCAGTATAGAGATTCCTTAGAACACTTGGAATGGAACCACCATTTGACCCAGTTATTTCACTCCTTGGTTTATACCAAAAGGACTTAAAATCAAATCAGCATACTACAGTGATGCACCCACAGCAATGTTTATAGCAGCTCAATTCACAATAGCTAAACTATGGAACCAACCTAGATGCCCTTCAACAGATGAATGGATAAAGCAAATGTGGTCCATATATATAATGGAATATTACTCAGCCTTAAAGAAGAATGAAATTATGGCATTTGCCAGTAAATGAATGGAGTTGGAGAATATCATGCTAAGCGAAATAAGCCAATCCCCCAAAACCAAAGGCCAAATGCTTTCTCTGATAAGCGGATGCTAATCCATAATTGTGGGGGGAGGAGAATGAAGGAACTGTGCACTGTGCAAAGGGTAATCAGGGGAGGGGAGGGTGTATGGGGATGGAAAAGAAAGTGGAATGAGATGGACATTATTACCCTATATACATGTATGATTATACTACTGGTATGACTGTGCACAATGTTCAGTGAGAAGGAAGGAGAAGTTGTGCTCCATTTGTGTATAATGTGTCAAAATGCATTTTATTGTTATGTATAATTAGAACAATTTTCTAAAAAAAATGATTATAAGCTATTTTAACAAATAATTTAAGGCACTTTGAAATGGTGTTTAAGCAGCTGAATATAGGAGTCCTGAGCAAAGTTTTTCATATGTAGTATGAATGAGAATGACCTATGGAGCTTTTAAAATCCAAGGCCTCACATTCAGACTTAACTGATGCAAGTGGTCATTCCATATTTGGCAAAAACTGATTTAATTCAGCTAATAGTATTACATATTTTCGTGGATTTAGATCCCTAAAATCAGAAAGTCACTGTAATAATCTAGTATTTAAAATCATATGATAATAAGAAATTGTCACAGTTTATATTAAATCTGTTATACAGCTGACTATAGTATGTCTACTTTCCATCAGTATGGCTAACTGATACTATATTAAACTATATCATGTATTGAAAAGGGCAGAGTTTTAAGTATAGTATTGTGTATTGAAAAGGGCAGAGATTTAAGATAGACCTAGATTCTAATTCCAAGTAAGTAACCATTTAAAATGAGTTTATCTAAATTTACTCACATATATAGTATAAATAATTATGCCTTCAGAATATTTTTTGAGAAATAAATTACATAAGGAAGTCATATGAAACATTCAGCACTGAATTTTGAATAAAGGAGAAGCTAGTAAATTACAGCTATTATTTGAATGCCCTAACTATTAAGTTCTTTCAAATATAATTAAAAAAAATAAAGCATAGTATTGGTTTGCATTAGGGTGGTTGTGGGAAATGATCAGTTTGGGTGACTTGGTATAGTAATGACAGACCAATCAGTTTAGTTCTTTGAGCCCCACACAGATTGAATAGTGGAAGAAAACTAAAGTTTCAGTGTCTCAAACTTTCTGAGAGTAAGGGAGTCATCTTTAAAAATCCATGATCTGGGGGCTGGGGTTATGGCGCAGTGGTAGCATGCTTGCCTAGCACTCATGAGGCACTGGGTTCGATCCTCAGCACCACATAAAAATAAAAAATAAAGATATTCTATCCACCTACAACTAAAAAATAAATATTTAAAAAAAAATCCATGATCTGCGGGGCTGGGATTGTAGCTTAGCGGTACAGCACTTGCCTCGCATGTGTGAGGCCCTGTGTTCAATCCTTGGCACCACATACAAAGCAATAAAATAAAGACAGTGTGTCCATCTATAACTAAAAATGTATTTTAAAAAATACATGGTCTGCTATCATTTGCATTTGTTCTGCAACAGAAATGTGAAAAAGAAAGTTAGGGGAAAAGTTAGGACTGTGCATTATGTGTAATTTTGATAATGTACATTACATTAAAGAAGTGATAAGGCTACGGATATTGAAATGATCAATTAAATAACAGTGTTAGTTTAGCATCAGTACAAGAGTCTAAAGATTTCAGATAAAGTTATACTTTCAGATTTGTTCTCATCTGTCACATAGTATAACTATCATTCACCATAAATTATACCTCAGAGAACCTTAATTACAAAATTAAATGATTAAATAGAAATGTGATGTTAGAGAGAAGAAATATTATGCTACAATAACTTTTCATCTCCTACCTGATAATTTGAAAACTCTTTTAATGAGAATTAAAGAGTATTATGCTCAATGAAATGCTCCTGAAATATTTTTAACTTTTTTTAATGCCACTACTATCTGTCCAGTATCCTTCAAGCACCCCGAAGGTTGATGAGCTTTCTTAACATTGAAAAATAAAGAACTTGGGACCCAAGAGGACTATGTACAAGATCGTAATATGAATTCAAATGCAGCAAAAGGAAGGAAGAAACTCATATATTAGAGACATTGATTGTACTTGGTCATTACATGACTCTGAGAAATCCACAGTGGATAAAATAGATTTTGCTGGCACCTATTTTTTTCACTTATGAGGTTATTATGGAACCAGAAAGTTTTGTCATAATTTAGTTGACTATTTTCACCAAAAATATGCTTTCATCTCTGCTTTGCTACTTATATATTTCACTTTTCATTAGGTTGGTGACATTAATAGTGTCCGACTGGCTGTTATTTTGTACTTTCTTGTTGATGAATCCATAAACAATGTATTAAGATGTTACATTATCTTTTCTTAAAATGTGTTTTCAACATCTATTGATAAAGTATTATTTTGTCTAACTTCTTTCTTGGTTCCCAAAATAGGGGGCTTGAAATTATAATTACACAAGATTCAGTCTGGAAAACAGAAAATCATAGTACTTATTTCAAGCAGAAAGATTTAACAAGGGCAATTAGGTACTTACAAACTTATTGGAAGTGTGGAGTAGTGAGTATGAGTATCAGGGATGTCACCACTGGCTTTTAGGCCCATTGCCACAGAGAATAAGAGTTGCTACCATACAGAATTAGGAAATGGAAGGAATCGTCTGAAGACTTCAGCTCCTCTTCAATCCCACAGAAGGATGAACAGCAGGAGAACATAGAAATGGCTTCCAAAAACTCATATGTGGGAAGCCCAATTATCTGCCTGCCACAACTGTCAGAGAAAAGAGAGAGCTTTTGCTTCTCTTCTTCCAAATTATAAGTGAAAACCTCTTATTTATAAAATATAAAATACATAAAATGGTAGAAATTTGGTAATATTAGGAATGTAGTTCCAATGTTTCTATGGTTTACAGTGGCGTGGAGGCCACTGAAGGTAAGGCAGAAGTTGGCAAAAGTCAGCATGCCATATTCATCAGTCTTCTCCTTTGGCAAGAGGAATTCATGTACACACTTTAAGTATTACCTGATAGGGGAGATGCCATGATCACATGCATACTTCTGCAAGAATAGTGAAAATCACTTGTGGCTATTCCTCATCCAAATAAATGGAGACCCAAAATCCTATCAGTCACTATCTATCTCTGGAGGATGTTAATTCATCTTTTAGTGTAACCACATGCCACCTTTTATATCCTGTAACCTAAAGACTAAGCTCTAAGATTAATAACCACTAATATTTCCTTATATAAGAAGGAAAGTAAAGAGGTCCCCCAAAGTTATATGCCTGTTATACAAGTATATACAAAGAAAGCAAGGATATGAAAATATCTACTGAAGTCCTCATTTCTGCAATTCCTATTTGGAATTTAGAATTCCTTTCTCTACCATTCCATGTTTATTTGCTATGATCATTTTGCTGGTGTGGTAAGCAACAACTTTATTTCTGAAGTGTCTCCGTTCTGAGTAGTGGTGTTAATTACTGAGTTTTAGTCATATTCTATGAACTTCAACCACTGGGCATAGAGGTGCAAAAAGACAAGATATAAAATCCTCTGGTTTCCAGATACTTTCTCTGATTCAAGGAATAGCAACTCTATTTCTGATTGATGCTCAAGATCAATCACCTAGCCAGCACAGTATTTCAATGTGGTGATTCTAATTTTAAACAATGATTATCATGGTACTTTTATTTTATTTTCATTGTGGTTTGAATGATGTCAATATATCTGTATTGTGTGTTGATGTTTTCTGTTTTAATATAGGTATAAATCATATTTTAGGTTGTTTTTATTTAAAAATAGCTTTGTAGAAATTTTCTGCTTAAACAAATGGGCTAGCAAAGTTAACTCCCCCAAATTTCAAACTGTCTGAGATAGATGTATAACCTTCCCTGAGCCAGTGAAGGGGGAAAAAAATCACTTGCTAAATTGGCATTCTTTTTCTGCCCATACACACAAAAAAATGTCTTGTGAGAAAAAAAAATTACCCTAGAAGTGGATATTTACTTTGGGGGTAGAACTTTGTATTATACTCTGTGTTGTTATTTTGTAGATATACTAACATGAAGTAGTTTGTAATTTAGTTTTTCACAATTTTTTTTTTGTACTGAAGATTGAACTCAGGGGCACTTAACCACTGAGCCACATACCCAGCCCTTTTTTTTGTATTTTACCTACAGACACGGTTTCACTGAGTTACTTAGTGCCTCACTAACTTGCTGAGGCTGGCTTTCAACTAGGGTTCCTCCTGCCTCAGCCTCCCAAGCCACTGGGATTACAGGCATGCACCACCATATACAAGATGACAGGTCATTCATGATAGGAATTTCTTTTGTTTGACTTCAGTATTATGGGAACCCATCCTCTGAGTGGAGTTTGGAGAATGAGTAATTGGGCATTAGCAATTTGTGGATGTTTCTGAATAGTTTCCATTTTCTCTGAAATTTTTATGTATCAATCCCATATGCACATAAAATGATTACAGATTTAAACCTTTCATCCAGTTGTTTTAAAGTATAAAATATGTAGCTATTAAGACATATGTGAAAACTTAATGTGAAGAATGAGTTCGTTCACAAGATAAATAGGGATGGTGATGCAGGGGGCCATTAACAAGGACTTGCTCCCCTACCCAAAGCACACTTATTGCCCAGGAAACTGTAGAAATGGTTTCCAAATGGGTTGAATTAGAATAATTTTTTAGGGAGCCATCTACTGAAAAATACAAATTTCTGGATATTGTAATTTGAATTGACATCACTTGCGTGAGGCCCAGGTACCAATATTTTAAATAAGTACCCCGGATATTTATGGTAGATTTGTGAAACATGGCAGTGAATTCTATATGGACCCTGGACTTCTATTAATCCATTTACTATGTGCCTGAAAAAGGAAGGCAGAAAAATGTACTAGTTGGTGAACTTGCAAAGGGTGCTGATTCTATTTCAATGGTTTTCTTCTCCAATCAAGAGTGAAGAGATAGGATAAAGTGGTTGCTCTCACTTATGGCTCTGCTTTGTATGGCTGAGAGGGGAGAATCAAGCAGAAACAAAAAAAGAGGGTATATCTAAAATTGTGGCCTGATTTATAATTTTCCATTTTCCCTTATAGCAACCTCAACTCTTTTCTTCTTATTTTCAATAACTTACTCTCAACACTACTAACTGACTCACCATGAAATACTTTATGTCTGGTAATAATTGTATAATTAAATAATGTATAATTGCTTATGGTAAGTAAAGCAAAAGAGGGAACGTTTTGAGGAAGTTTGGAACCCGAGTATTTTGTTCATAAGGATTATGTTTATCAGGTACTTTAGTTATGTGTGTTATTTATTATGATCAGTGCTCATATTTAATTAATTATGAATGCAGCTCATTCTTTATTTCAGTTATTAATTAAAGTCACCTAATGTGATAATAAAGTATATTTAATGCATAACATTTCTTTTTAAATGTGTAAAATTTGCTAATTGTTGAAATAATTCTTATAATATTATCACCCTGCACTGAACATTATCATTTCATTAGTTACAGAAATTGGTCTTCTTTGCAGGCTCTTCTACAAGTTTCCTCTACTCCTTGAAATTTAAGAAAGACACTTGCTGATTGCAGGATAGGCATGAATTACAGTTGATGAGAATATAGTGAGAAATGAACTTGAAGAAAGAAATGTATATTGAATGAAATGCAGCAAGAGTAAGGCTTTTTCAGTGAGGTATTTGTCTTGACTTTTGAAGATTATCATCTATACACTAGCATATACCAATCTGTTATAAGTGTGAAGCTAAAACTCTGTGTTCTTGTCATTCTTGTCATCATATTATTTTAGCTGCTAGGATTTTCCTCTGACTATATAAAATAATATAGAACACTCCAAGTTGGAAAACACAAGTAAATTTTGGCTATTATCAATGTGTCCTAATTGTGTGAAAGAAATTTATATTTATGTGTTAGCGTGAATCTCTTACTTATCCAGTTGTCATACAATCTGTTACTTTTTTAAAGTTTAGCTTTTCACATTTATATCTACCTTCTATCTATAATTAATGTTCATGTATCTTGTGATCTGTCTTAGTCAGTTTTCTGTTAGTATAACAGAATACTAGGAAGTTTGTGAACAATAGAAGTTTATTTGGTTCATAATTTTGGAAGTGGGAAGTCTAAGAGCTTGACTCAGTTGTGCAATGATGGCCATGGTGCTGTATCCTGACATGGTAGGAGGGCAACATAGTAGTGCAAGAGAGAGAAGGTACTAGGAGCCAGGCTTGCTTTATAACATTTTCTTCTAATAGCTAACCCATTCCCAATGTAATGACATTTGTGCATTCCCAAGGCCTCCACCCTGATGACCCAATCACCTGTCATTAGACTGAGCCTTGCAATACAGCTTCATTGAGGATCAAGCTTATAATATATGAAATTAGGGGAACAGCCAAACCATAGCAACTGGAGGAGCAGTGTTGTATTGGAATCAACTTGCTAGAGATGATTGGGTACCTATCTTCCCAACTCTGCATTCTGTGACATCACAAATATAGCTCAATTATCCATGATGGGAGTCATTGCACCACAGAAATGGGCAAGGGGTACAAATAAGGCTTTTATTCCCCCTACTCCAGAGAGCTGGTTGTTAAACACTTCTAATACCCCACTTGAAGTAGGAATCTAATTTTGTTTTGTTTCCCATAAGAGAACACATCAGAGCATCACTTAGTGAATAATTCATTCTTTATTTACAGAGTTGTAATACCACTTCACTTATAAAACAAAATATGTATTGTATATGTACCTAGTCTTGTCAGTTCCTAGTCTTCCACTGGAACTGAAGCTGAGCTGGAGAGAACTAAGTTATGTAGTGTTGAAGTAGTCAATCAAAACACTAAACCAAAATGAAAGCAAACAGTTGAGACTAATGAATTACTCGATAAGTATTAACAAGAGGCTAAACCAGAGGCATCTGTTCTATTTTTCCCCATAGTCTGACATGTTGGTCAAGAGTCAGTCAGTCAGATGGTTCAGACATAGGGCTCCTCTCACTGTCAAGGGAGCCCTGAAAAAAAAAAGCTCCTGCAGTTTTCTAGACCTGAAGACTGGAGCAGGGCACGAGGAAAGGGGCTAAGGAGTGGAAAAGTACTGAAGATTAAGTCGGAGTGGAGAAAAGCCACCTGACATTTGTGCATTCCCAAGGCCTCAAAAGAAAGTTTTGGTAAAGGCTCCTGTAGAATGTCTCTGGTGAAGACCTCAGTAAAGAAGCTTACCAAATGCATGTATTCAGGTTTGGAATACAGTATATATGAGTGTGGCCAGACAGTGGGGTCCTGAATCCTTGATTGCAACTTCCTTCAGAGACTGAAATGCTTGACTGTGCACCAAGTCTGGTTTAGGGAGGGCAGCTTTTGCACATGAGGCTGTCAGGTTAAGGTTCTAGAACCACTGATGGCTAGGTCTGAAAAATCACACAAAGGAATTTTGGCCAAGAGCCAGAATTCTGAAATCTGTTTCTTGGCTTATTATGATGCCACTTTGCTCCATTTTTTCTGTCCCTGGGCCAATACTAAAAAATACGAATTTTTAGACAAATACCTATATAAGCCTGGACATTTGATGAGGCAATCCCCTTTTCTTATTCTTCATCATTTAATTATGAATACATTGTTATTTGGACTCATTTTCTTCTGTAGGAACACCATGGGAAAAGTCCCTCAGAGAGTTGTATATTCATTTGCATCTGCCATGTATCATTATCTGCCACATATTACTCCAGACAAAGGTTATGTTGATTGCTCAGCTGATAAGTCCCTGGGCCATGCAAGAAATATAAATTTAGATTCAACATTCTTGTTAGGTAAAGTCCTAGGGAGTTTTGATTTTTCAGTAGAGACTTTTGTTATAATTATACCCAAAGTCCAGGCTTCCTGTTATCTACCTCTGTTTAAGGGTAGGGATTTTTCCCTAGTATACCTGTTGTTTGAGGATGCAGCCTTTAAAACATCCTGACTTTATATAGCTATTTCACTTTTACCTCCCTGTCTGGCATGAATCCCAAGCCCTATACTCTGCTTCTGTAGGGATCACATAACATTGAGTCTTTCTCTGCACAATAATATGTTTTATGTTCTATTTTAGTTTCCTGATTTTGTATGTGTTTTAGATGAGGTATCTTAAAAGCAGAGTCCCAAACAAGGAGTTGTTGCGAAAGTGATTTATTGAGCAAAAATTATTAAGGGATAACCCAGATAAAGAAGGGAAAGCTGGTTAGGGAAGGGAGAAAATGGAGCAAAGATGTGGCTTTAGATAAAGTGTAGCTTTTACTTGGTAGGAGGTCTTCTTGGGGGTTGGGTTGGGTTGAAGATGAAAGTTCCAGAGCATAAATAACAATAGAATTACCTTGTTTTGAAACAAAGAGGCTAGCCTTTTGTATTTCTGTATCAGTGATTGGGATATTGGAACAAGGTGCCAGATAAAATAGTTCCTGGCATTTAAGGGCAGTTCTCCCAAGAACAGAGACAACTATGAGCTGTTAGTTAACACTCACAGCATGTAGGGGGATGGGTCCACTGGCCAGGTATCTGAATGGGGCAGTAACAACATCTGCAACCTCACCAGCATGGAGTACCAACTACAGTATCTCTCATACCTTTCCTTTTTATAATTAATTGTTCACCTGTCTTCATTTGTAAAAAGTTTATTATTTCCCTCTAGAGGTCTCTTTCAGGTTGAATCATCCACGAAACAATGGATTAATCAAAGGGCTCCTGTTTCCAAAAGCTATATCTATCTATCTATCTATCTATCTATCTATCTATCTATCTATCTATCATCTATCTACCTATCTATCTATCTATGTATATGTATGAAAAATTTACTACATATCATCAGTCTGCACAAACCATTGAATATTTACTATTGCAGGGATACCCTTGTTTAGTCATAGGCTTGCTAGTCCTGTCATGTCCCCTAATCTCAAAATAATGTATCTTTTAGCCTTCACTGTGTTTCCTCATTGTTCTCAATGTATATCATTTTGCAGTAGTGACTAGATACAAAGGGAATTCCAAATGTAGCAGCATGGCATATTAAGCCTACTGAACTACCTACTGGCCTTATATGTATATGACTAAAGGAGGCAGCTCAATTGAATTTTCACTTAAGAGGAGTATGATCCTGGGACTGGGGTTGTAGCTCAGTGTAGAGCATTTGCCTAACACGTGTGAGACACTGGTTCAATCCTCAGCACCACATAAATATAAATAAATAAAATAAAGGTATTGTGTCCATCTACAACTTAAAAAAATTAAAAAAAGAAGAATATGATCCTAATGTAATTTTCTGTGTAGATGCAGGTTTCTCAACTCTGGCACTGTTGACACTGTGAGCTGGATAAGTCTTTGATGATGGAAAAAGGCTGGTTCTCCTGTGCATTACAGAGTATTCAGCAGAATCCCTAGTATTTACACATTACTTTCTAGCAGCACTACCCACAAGTTGTGACAACCAAAAATGTATCCAGATATTGTCAAATGCATCCCTCTCCCACCTGCCTGGATCAAAACTGACCCTGGTTGAGAATCAGTGCACCAGACACAGAGGAAGCTGCATACATATAAAAATCCCTCATCAGCTTCTACCCCATTATACATTAGTTATTTTTAATTAATTATATACCACTTGGAAGTAAGTGGCTATGTGTCCCTCATAGTACTCAGCATAGAACCTTCTACATACTGGTTGATTACATCTTTGCATATATTAATCAGCTTTTTATTATTGCTTATTCTTAACATAAAATCAATTCACTTGATTTTAAAATTCATAAGACATGTGCTTCTTAATGAATTGAATGCCAAGTTCAATCTGAAGAGGATTTTTTATTCAAATATTCCAATCCAAAATTCTTAAATGTAATATGATGTGTGTTGTTTCATTTCCTGGCACATGAATAAATTTAACACAAGTAAATGTTTTTAAGCCAAAAGCTTATTTAATTTCTATGTTGTTTTCCTTTTATATAATGAAAATATGGTTGAGGGTGTTTGACTATATAAAGTAACAATAAGGCAGTTATTCTTTATTGGTTTTGTTCAGATGACTAATTTGTTCATAATAGGGGAATATTTGAAATTATGATCTATGCCCATAATATTCTGGCATCACTTTCTTGGCAATATAAGGGCAAGGCCAACTTCTTGTTGATTATAAATTAGGTGAGGGTGGTGTTTATTGAAAGTACTCATATCAAGAGGAATGAATTTAAGAGTGGGAAATGAGTAAATGAAAGGTAAAGTGTAAGTGGTGTATGCTCAATTTATAAAATGACATAATTTGCTCTGGACCAAAATCTAAATTATTGTGGCATCATCTTCAGGTAAAGAATGCTTGTTTCAGAATAGCTAGTATCACTAATGAATGTTTTGGATGGGAAATAGAACATGATTGCAAAAGTATCAGGGCAATTAGAAATAATGAATAGAGAAATGAAAATTCCCTATTCACAATTACTTTTAAAAAATGTTAGTACCCAGCATGAAGGAAAGGCTTGATGTATAAAATATAGGTGTTTTCTCAAATGTTTTAAAATTTTTAACAAATCTGTATTAAATATTGGAGCATTTGCCGTGATTATAATTTATATTTTGTACACAATCCTCTGTAACAAGTTTAGGAAGATTCTACGATAGATTTTAATCATTAAACTTTTCCAAGGGCAAGTCTCACAAAATTATAACAAAAATGTTTAATAGATGGCCAAGTTAAGATAATTTACAGACTATTCTACCCAAATGCACCAACATGTGATTGTGCCTGATAAGTGATAGAACTTTTAACAATACTCAAGTGTTAATGAAATATTTTGGACAGTATGCATTGGAATTCTGCCATTGGCACTAGGACTTTTGAAGTGCAGTAATGAGAGTGTTTGATTAGGACTTAAAAAATAGTTTCTAGTTCCATATTTGACTCAGCTCACTAATTATATGGCATTAGACAAAATATTTCACCCTTCCATGTCTTGGTTTTCCCATCTATAAGATGAAATATATACCCATTCTCTTAAACCATTGCTAAGAATAAAACTTTCATAGATTGTACTTTGCTTTTCATTATTTGAGTAATCAACATATAATGATTGAGTAATTCTATATGATGATTTATTCCACTGACCTGTTGGAAACCATGATACTGCTCCCAATTGTGATTGCATATCAGAATCACTGGTGAACTGTTTTTAAAATGCAGATTCTTGAGCATCTCTGTAAAACTTCTGAATCACAAAACATGGGTGTTATTCTGTGATATCTATGGTTTAAACAAGCATACAACACCCTCCATGCTTCTTTCTGATCTGTAGGTTGAAGGCAACTTCTGTAGGGTATGAATAAATTATGTAAAAAAATCCAACCTACCTCCTTGGAAATATGGCATCAGTACTGCATATAAAGCAAATGCTCAAATACATGCAAACATAAATATAAAGTGGAGACTAACATGAGCAAGTAGTGTAAGGTGAGATGCCAGTTGGAATGAAGTCAAAGCCGGAAAAGGCAAGGGTGGCAGGATTTGGAGGGACAGGGACTTGGTGATTTCCAGGCAAGGAAAAAATAAGAGTAGTGATATCATTAAGATGAAACAAGAGAAGTGGGCTTTTATTACAGTGAAGTCTGACCAGATTAGAATAGAGAATGAGATTGGCAAAAAACAAAACAAAACAAAACAAAACCCAGAAATCTGCTTCCTGGATTCTTACTTCTTTGATTGTTTGAACAGTTGGTTTTTTACAAACAATATTTAATTCATTGACTTGCTTATACATAATTGTCTAAATGACATATTTTGTAAATAACATATTGATGTGTTTCCTTTTCTATTTAATTAAATAATGTCATTGCAATTTTTCATGTGCATCTTTGATTTTAGTCTTTACCCTCATTATGGCCACTTTTTGATTTGTTTAACAAAATTCTCCCAAGCACTTCTATTTTGGTAGTTTAAGTTACTGCTTCTGAATCTATGTATATTACTATTAGTTTTTCCATAATACAATTACCATTTGCATAACATTAACAATTAGAAATAGTCTTGCAGGTATATATTTATAATCTACACAGTTTTTCCACTTATTGAATTGCCTTGTACCTTTTAAAACAATTTAATGTGAAATGTGATGTACTTATTAAAAGATTATAAAATATACCTGCACAGTTAGATTTAATAATCTTTGGGTGGATTTCAATGTAACAACCACCGAAGTCAGGGAATAAAATATTGCCAGACCCCCAGAAAATTTTTGTGTGTCTCTCTCTGATTATGACTTCCTCCCTCTTCCAATAAATAACTGTAATTATGTTTTTTCTGACAATTATTTATTTGCTATCCTTTATAGATTTGCCACTAATATGTATCTTTAAATTTATAGTTTAGATTTGTCTGTATTAAACTTTGCATGCTATCATATTGTATGTTCTCATTTGCTCAACATATTTTTTGCTCAGTATTATGTTTGTGAGACTCATCCATGTCATTGCAAATAGCTTTAGTCGGTTCATTTTCAACACTAAGTACCATTCAATTGGATGAATATTCCACAGATTATCCATTTTATGGTTCATAGATACTTGGATTATTCTCAATCTTCAGCTCTTTCAAACAGTGCTGTTCTTAACTTTATTTTCATGCTCCTGGTACATGAGCGGAATCAATGGGTCACAGGATACATGTATCTTCAACTGTAATAGAGTATGCCAATCTAGATTCTAAAATGATTTTATACTCCTACCAGCAGTGTGTGAAAATTCTGCAGTAACAACTGGAATCTTTTTGGAGTCTTTACACGTTTTGCCAGTCAAGTGGGTTAGTTATGGTTTGAATTTGTGGTTTCAATATGCAATTCCCTGATGAAGGACAAGGTTCAGCACATTTTCTAATGTTTATTGGCCATGTAAGTATTCTCTTTTGAAAAGCACCTATTTAGGACTCTTACCTGTTTTGCAGTTGTTTCTTTTCCTTGTTTGTAGATGTTCTAATACATCTTGGATATGTATTGCCAATATCTTTTCCCACTCTTGGTTTATCATTTTTCTTTCTTAATGGTGTGTTTTGTTGAGGGAATTTGTGAATTGTAACATAGTTTAGTTTATCCTTCTTACCATGTATGGTTACTTCTTTGTGGTTCTTGCTTAAGTGATTTTCTCCTACCCCAGGGCCCTGAAGATAAGCTCATATGTTTATCATTGACAAGCTGTATGGTTTTACTTATATTTAGATGTATAGTTACTTCCTCAATTCTTGTTGTTATTTGTATTTATCTGTAGCTATGGTTCCTCCTCTAGTTTTGCTAAATACTTACTGTTCTAGGAACTCTTTCTGGTTTTCTTGTGTTATCTGCTTGCCTTCTCTCTTTTCACCATTTTCCCATCATTATAAGGAATTCAATATAAAAACTGGTTTTCTTACTTCCTTGAATTTGCCAGCCAGTTCAAATAAAACTTTTAATTTGGTATTAGGCATTCATGCAAAACTTGGATTGAATTTTTTTTTTTTTTGGTACCGAAGATTAAATTCAGGGGCACTCAACTACTTAGCCACATCTCTAGCCCTATTTTGTGTTTTATGTGGAGACAGAGTCTCACTGAGTTGCTTAGCACCTCACCATTGCTGAGGCTGGCTTTGAACTCGCGATTCTCCTGTCTCAGCCTTTAAAGTGCTGGGATTACAGATGTGTGCCAACATGCTCAGCTAAAACTTGGATAGAATTTTATTTACTGGCCAAAGATTTGTAAAATAAGTCACTTCTATTTCCTGGTCACTAGGTAGTTCCTTTAATTTAATGAAAGGAATGGTATTACCAAAAGAAAACGATATATTTTAAATTCTACACAAGAGGAAATTTCCCTCTGGTTCCAGGGGTGAATGACTAATAGTATGTCAGATAGTCTGAACTATCACAAGACTACATATGCGAATTTACACAAAATTATTCTCTTAGCATTGGTACTGAGCTACCATCCTGATGGGTTGTATATTTTTTGAATGCTTTTAATGGATAAATTACAGTGTAAAGACCCTCCGCATGTTCCTACTCGCCTACTCATTTAACCAGTGCTTATTATAATACCAGGGACTTTACCTTTGGCATGGTCTTAGACAGAATTTATGAGTATATGGGAATATTGGAACTGTTACGAATTAGGGGCAAATATGCATTTTCAATTGCATACTTGGAGAGTGTTGGCTTGATTATCTTTTTTGCTCTGGCTGTTTTGTTTTGATTCTGTAAAAACTACCATCATCCAAATATCTATTCCATTTCATGAAGGGGCAGAGATTCCCTGTAGCATCCTCTGTGCCATTTGTGCATCCAATTGATTGCAGCTGTATCCAGAAGAAAGGGAACAAATGTTTTGCTGATTCTACTGCCAAGAAGTAGATTAAATTTGGAAACATATCATTGATGGACAATTAAAACTCAGAAACATGGGATTTGCTAACTTAAAGCCAGGAAGCAAAGATAAGAGATTTCACCATTTTCAGTCATAGTTCTTGTTGAGGTGGCTGGGGTCTGAGCATTTAGATTGAACATTTAATGAAAAGGGCTTATTTTTATATCATTTTTGTTCATGTTCTAAAGATTCAATTCCTTCCTGTAGTAGTGTTTTAAATGCCCTGCTTTGTCAAAGCCATAATTTATACACTTTAAAAGCAAGAACCATCTGTTTGAAAAAGGCTTACATCTGAAACTTACATGCACACACACACAACACTGAGTTGTATATCTAAGCTTGTTTTGTGAAATGACAGTTGAAAAGGAGATTTTTGGAATCTAGTTTTGTGAGTAAGGATGAAAATCTGTTCTATTTGAAATCCACTTATCAGAATAATTCCCGAAAGTAAACATAAAACCTCATTTTGTTTACTTGTTTTCTGTCTAAGTTAAGAACTTTGAGTATCATTCATTTTAGGATACCTGGGTCTCAGACAGAGGAAGGGTCCCCAAGGCCTCTTTGCACATTGTGCTCTTACCTTGATTCTCTTGATTTGTTGTTAATTTTGCCTAATTCAACAAAATGCCTTGATTATCTCTATTTGAGGAGTTTCATCTCTAGTCAGAACAAATCTGCTATGGATCTTTGTGCTGTCAGAAATCCATGACCCTTCAAGTTGATGAAGGCACTGGCAACATGGCTGCCTTGGATGTCAGCTGAGGCTAGATGGATATCCTGGAGGTTTCTCAGAGAAATATGACAAATACTTGGCAGAGTAGTCATCATTTCTAACAGATTTCATCAGCAACACTCTGTCAGATGGAGGAACATATAAACACCAACCGGGTGTATTGAACACCAGAGCTGCAAAGCTGGCAGCGTCACACACATTTGTGAAAGAACATTGAGATGAACTTGTAACAATCATCAAACAGCTGCAATCAACACCAGTGTCACGGGAACACGTTTTTCTCCAGACTGCAACATGTCAAAATAAAAACCCATTGCTAGAGGCCAATGGGAAAACTGTATGAATGCCAGGATTCAGATAATTGGGTAAGGTTTCAAGAGTCCATCTGAAAAATGAAAGTAAAAAAAAAAGAGTATTGAGTGTTGCACACGTGCATGCCTACAGTGATTCCCCTCTTCCACATTAGAGTTATTGAATAGCTTTTCAGTAAATGCCTACTTTTGTTCTCTTAACAGCTTACTTCTGACCTTTGCCTTCTTTCCCAGTACTCCAGCTATTTTTCAAGGCCAGGTTGGCATAACAGAATATAATTATATCTTTTCCCTGAAATCTATGTTGTAATTCGACTTTTGTGGATTGACCCTGGTGTCAGGGTCAAAGAATAGTAGTAGTACAGGGCTCTAAAGACAACTAGGGCTGGCTGCAGATAATAGTTCAATTCTGCAGTGAGCTTCTTATATCTGTTCTGTCATCCTTTAAAAATGTTCTGTCAAAGTAAGGTGGGAGATTTAAGTGAATATTAAGATAATTAGATAACACAATTCTGAATAACCTCCTTCTGCAGGAACTGCTTGAATATGTAAATCAAAGAAAACTGATTTTTTTTAACCTGATCACCTCAGTGCTTCAACTCTTTATCTACTTTATTTTTACCTCCAACAAAGATTTCTGTGCTCTTTCCCTTCCTTTTCACTCCTACTTATCTCCTTGTTGTTGTACACTTTTACTTTCTTAGTAACTCAGACAAAAATATAGATTGCAGATATTTGTTTTCTTTGTTTACACTGAGGTGTTTATTAGTTTTTAAAAGTTAAGTTCTCCATTAATTCAATTTTTATTTCTGAGGAAGCTTGTATATCTTTGCATAAATATTACATCTCATGTGTGATGCTTTTACTCTTACATATTAAAGATGTTTATTTGAAATATAATGCAATGTGTTCCAGTATGTTACAGCTCCATTTAAACACAGAAGCAGTAGTAATTAAGCATAAAAATGTAGATTCACTAAACTTTC
>PVHX01028146.1:0-18471 GCA_004024805.1 Geosciurus inauris | reverse complement strand
ATGAAGGGAAGGAAGGAGGGATGGGGATAGGAAAGACAGAGGAATGAACTGGAGATAACTTTCCTATGCTCATGAAAATACTGCCATTGTAACTCCACATCATGTTCAACCACAAGAATGGAAGTCATATTCCATGTACGCTTGATATGTCAGAATACCTCCTACTGTCACGTATAACTAAAAAGAACAAATAACAATTTTTTAAATAAAAATAAAAAATAAAACTTCTGTGAGAAAACACAAGAGAGATCTTGGGTCAGGCAAAGATTTCTTAGCTACAAGAACAAAAGTACTATGAACTAGAAGAACTGGTAACTTAGACCTAAGATTAAGAGCACTTTTTTTTTTTAATATATTTTTTTTTAGTTGTAGATGGACACAATGTCTTTATTTTATTGCTTTGTATGTGGTGCTGAGGATCGAACCCAGGGCCTCACGCACGTGAGGCAAGTGCTCTACCGCTGAGCTACAATCCCAGCCCCAAGATTAAGAGCACTTTAAGAAAATGCCAGAGTCGACTAACCACAGCCTGAGGAAGTACTGCAAATCCTACTGGTGATAAAGAACTTTGTATTCTGAGGATGAAGAATCAGATCCTAGCATAAAGTTCATGAGGGCCACAAGGAGGGCTGGGATGAGGAGCAAGGTTGCAGGACCCTCGCATGGCTCCCAGAGCGGGAGGTGCATGGCTACGTGTAGACATCTGCACCAGGCTCGTGAGCTGCAGGGTGCAGCCACCTCAGGACTCACTGTAGGTATTCACTTTTGTCAAACTGGGAGTGTTAGATATTCGTAAAATGACCACTTCTTGCTGGGTGTGGTGGCATATGCCTATTAATTCCAGCTACTTGGCAGCTGAGGCAAGAGGATCAGCAGTTCAAATCAGCCTGGGCAACTTGGTGAGAGCTTGTCTCAAAACAAATCTTGAAAAATATACATGCGTATATAGAGGACTGGGTATAACTCAGTAGCAGAACACCTGCTAGACCACCATGCTATCCTTTTTTTTTCAAACTTCCAGTGGTGATAATTGAACCCAGGGCACTCTACCACTGAGCTACATCCCCAGTCCTTTATACTTTTATTTTGAGACGGGGTCTCACTATATTGCCCAAACTGGTCTCAGACTCAACCCTGCCTCAGCTGTCTGAATAGCTGGAATTAGAGGTGTGCACCATGGCACCTGGCTGGAAAAGACTTATAAAAAGAGCTTCAACATTTACGAAAGAGATATACAATGACACAATATGAAAATGTGGTATATCTAAAAAGAACAAATAAAAATAAACAAAAAACTAAAAAGAAAATGTGGTTGAGCAGGTAGAGTATTTAAAAGTCATCAACATGTAATGTACAATTAAAAACACGAATGTTTTTCAGTGAGTCTTCTGATAATCTGAATACAATACTGAAGGCAAATTTATTCATAAAAGCACTGCCAAACAGTGGCAGAAATCTAATTAAAAGGGAATCGCCACAATTACAAATAAAGGAGCGTGAGCACATCCGCCCCTGGTGGTGCTTCTGTAGGAGCACTGGACCCTGCGAATGCTCCCGGGAAAGCCAGCATGAAGCTGGGCAGTGCGGGAGGCCAGGCTGCTCCCCAAGAGCAGTGCTTGTTCCTAAGCAGTGTGACACCGTGGGCCCTTGCTCCTCGTTTTCACTGGTGTGCTGCAGGGGCCCACAACGAGGGGACCTGCTGTTAGGTATGTGCACAGGCACGCAGTGTGACAATACAGCCCGGCTAATACCCCTCCCCAGTATTTCCCCTTTCTTCCCTTTTCCCTCACCTGGACCCTTTCCTCTACTGATCTCTTCAATTTTCATGAGACCGGATCCCGCCCCTTTCTTTTCCTTTTTCCTCTCTAGCTTCTACCTGTGAGAGAAAATAAGACACTTGACCTTTTGAGTTTGGCTCGTCTCACTTAACATAATGTTCTCAAGTTCCATGAATTTTCCTGCAAATGACATCATGTCATGTTTCTCTATGGCTGAATAAGATTCCATTGTGTATAAACCACATTTTAATCCATCGGTGGACAAGGGCTGGTTCCAGTCTGGCTGCTGTAAACATGGGTGTGCAGGTGTCACTGCAGCAAGATGACTTTAATTCTTCAGGGTAAACGCCAGGAGTGGTGTAGCTGAGTTACAGGGGGTTCTATTCCTGGTTTTAAGGAGCCTTCATACTGCTTTGCATAGTGGCTGGACTAAGTGACCATCTCGACAATGGTGTGAAAATGGAAAACAACTTCTTTTTTTTTTTTTTTTTTTTTTAAATGTTTATTTTTTAGTTGTAGGTGACAGAATATCTTTATTTTATTTTTATGTGGTGCTGAGGATCGAACCCAGTGCCTTATGCGTGCTAGGCGAGCACGCTACCACTGCGCCATAATCCCAGCCCGGAAAACAACTTCTTTAACAGACATTCTGGCAAAGGAATGTTAACCAAAAGCCTGGGTGGTCAGAGTGTGGCGTCCAGCCTGCCCACCCACTTCCCGGCTGTGACCTACCTGACCGGAAGCGCTCATCCCTGGAGGTGGTAGGCCGAGACCTCTGTGGCTGGGGCACAGCGGTGGTCAGTGAGGGCCCAGGGACTCTGTTCTCTGCTTGCAGATGTGGGTCTACCCCTAAAATACAATTTTTGGAAATACCTTGTATAAATAATTCGCCTTTCCAGTTATGAAAAAAATCCCACTTCAAACAGCAAGCATTTGTGACACATGGCCACACACACATGCTGTGCCTGACGTGGCGTGGTACTTGATCAGAGGAGCGCTGACCCAGGATCAGGGTGTAGTGCTGTGCTCACTAGGACATCCACGCTGCCTCTCCCCACACCACCGGGCCCGGCGCCACCTCTTTCTCTCCATCTGCGAGGGTGACGGTCACAGCTCTCAGGTGCCCAGACAGCACAGCGCCAGCTGCTCAGAGCAGATGCACGGGCTACTGGTCTCGGGCGGCAGTTTACCTCCAGAGCACCCCTGGAAAGCCCATCGCTGCAAGTGACTCTCCTAAACGTACAATGGCCTATGTCCCTTGTTCTCAGCACTGTCCCCTGGTGAGAAACAGCTGCCCACCCTCAGAGGCTAAGCAGTTCTTAGCTGCAGAGAAGATGGAATGGAGGAGGAAGGACACCATAGCAGCACTGCCAGGCTGTGCCTCTGGCCTGCCACTCCCAAGGCCAGGCTCTGCAGAAGAGCAGCCAACAGGACATCTGCTCTCCACACAGCTCACCAGCCTTGACCACAGCCACTGAGGTGGTGAGTGGTGGAGCAGGGCACGGGTGCATGGGATCACCCGCCTCAGGCTGCTTGAGTCCTGGTCTGCTGACACTTGTGAACAGTGCAAAGCAAAACCTTTAGTTGGGATTCAACAAAAGAGTGTTCAACTTCAGGCCTCTGCTCCAAAACGTCCCATTAAATGACCAGCAGCATCTGGGCCCCTGCGGCTCTGACCACACTCTGGTAAGAGGCGGAGTCTGCCCTGACACACACCTGTGTCAGCAGCACTGTGACAAGCAGAGTGCAGAGCAATGTCGTGTGACTTCCAAGGCTGGACTCAGGGAGCCACATGCTGAGGAGCCATGCAGGAGTCCATGGGCCCCACAGCCTAGAAGGGAGGCTCCCAGGACACAGGCCAGAACTCAAGCTCCCACTCTGGCTGTGCAGGTGGGGTGAGCTCTCTCCGAGCTGGCTGAGGCAGAGCAGAGACTGCAGAGGGGCTATTCAAATGCCAGCTATGACCGAGGTGGCTGGCCACATGGCATCGGAAAAAGGGAACACCAGCTCCAGGAATGAAGCCACGCTCCTCAGAGCCTGAGCACACGCACGCATGCATGTGTGCACATATGTACTGCAGCAGCTCGGAGCAGGGCTCATGCTATGCACAGGGGCAGGCCCTGGGATGATGAAGGGGTCCAATGCAGACTGCAGACACAGTGGACACCCTGGTGCGTATGTTCCTGAAACGTGGGCACTTCCAGCCTCCAAGACAGACTTGTTTATTCAATAAACATACAAACAAAACCCACTCTGAAACTACAGGATCACAGAGAAGGGCTATTTTTAATTTTCATGGCCATCAAGAGCTCATCTGTCACAGCGCCTTGCACTCCAACAGCAAGGTCTGAAAGTGCGTTTCCCCACATCTTTACACATCAGGTGTCGTAAGAGGTAGACGTCTGCCCTTCTGGTGAGAGAGAGATGGCTCCCTTCAATCTGCATATCCACATCCACTCACGGGGTGGACAAGACTTTGTGTTTATTGCCTGCATCTCCTCCACTTTGAATTTCCACTCACTTTACTCAGCTGATGTGTCCTGCAGTAAAAAGGTGGACCCTGCTGGCCCTTTCCTCTCTGGCCACCAGGCCTCCAGCCTTGCCTGCAAAGACAGCTCTACTCCAAGGCCACTCACACATGCTCCTGGCTTTTCCAACTTTCATAGTTAAGAACATTCGGAGGGGCTGGGATTGTAGCTCAGCGGTAGAGCGCTTGCCTCACATGTGTGAGGCCCTGGGTTCGATCCTCAGCACCACATACAAAGCAATAAAATAAAGACATTGTGTCCATCTACAGCTAAAAAAATATTTAAAAAAAAAAAAAAAAAGAACATTCGGAGCCTTGATCCTTCTGAAATCACACTCACTGGTGGTGCTCTTTAGGGCAGACCAGCCACTGAGTAAGCTTCCCTGGCACCCATGCATGCACTGCAGGCCTCTCCTGCAACATGGCCACTGTCCCCAACTGAGGTCACTAGGAGGGTTAGTAACTCCAAGACCACGCCTTCCTCACTAGCATTGTTTCAAAAATGTACTGTCTGCTTTCAGGACTCTTCTCCTTCCAAAGTTATGGCTTCCAATTCCAACTTTAAGAAAAACACTATCCCTGGTATTCAGACTGGACTGCAGGATGCTCACATACTGTCTCGGAAACTGCCAGTTTTATAATGCTGTTTTTCCACTAGGAAACTGTCATGTTTCTTCATATGTTAGGGTCTTGGTTGTTTATTCCAAACAGATTTTATGATTCTTTTCTTAAAATATTTTTTCAGTTATATATGGACACAATACACCTTTATTTATTTTTTAATGTGGTGCTAAGTAAGTGCTCTGCCACAGAGCCACAACCCCAGCCCTAGGTTTTGATTCTAATGTAAGTTCTATGTCTTTCTTGCAAGTCTACTAATAAGTATTTGACAATTTATTTTGTTGGGAATATTTTTCACACTCCAGAAGAGAAACACTGTTAGAGAAAAGCCATTGATCCTTGTGTGTGAGCCACCTTTGAACATACGAAACCCAAAACTAATGATGAGCAGTCACCTGGGTGACTGAAAGTAATCCAGGTTATAAAATAATCACCTATGAACAAAGGGACAGTGGCCTTCTGCTCCATCGCTGTGGCCGACACAGCAGTGTCAGGGAGCGGGCCCTGTGAGTGTGCCTCCACCCTCTAGGGCCACGTGCGCACTCAGTGTGTGCCTGTTGAGTTTTGGCAAATGGGCTTTAAGATGTTTGAACTTGCCTTAGATTCCAATTTGACTCGGTTTGGTTTTGGGGGGATGAATAAATACCAGCACATAGAGTCTCCTCATCACTTTTTTTGTTGATTTATTATAAACTATATTGTTCCAGATAGGCAGAACGTGGCATGCCTGCAGCTCAAGCAGCACGGTGCAGGTCGGGGGCACCTCACTCTCTGCCTCCTGAGGACTGGGCCGGCTGGTCCTGGGACGCCCCTCCTCTCCTTCCAGGACTAGCTAGCAAGCATCCCTCAGCAGCTCAGCCTGGCCTGCTTCCCAGACTTAGGCTAGCGACATCCCTCCGCAGGGGCTTCTCTCCTCCTGTCACCTTGTGGGTCTTCCCTGTTTCCACAGTCTGGGTCCTGCTGGTGGAGGGCCCTGTCCTTGAGGGCACAGAGCTCCTCTGAGAAACACACACTGGAGGGAGAGCAAGCCACTCAATCCCCCCACAGTCCTGCTGGGTCCTCGCGGTGTGGCCACAGGCTGATCTGAGCACTTCATCTGGTTCATCGGGTGCTCTTGGGGCTTGCTCCTGTGAAACACCCACTCGGGTCTTTGCCCAACCTCACCAAGCAGGAGGCTGTCTCTCAGGTGCACTGGTCTGTACCTGAACAGCGAGTCCCCCTGGACAGTGCGTCTCTGCATGTTGCCCTGCACCAGCCTCACAGTCATCTGCCACGCCCATGTCTCACTCTGCAGGCTGTCTTCTCCATCTCTTGATGGTGGCACTATTGACTTTAACACAGTCCAATTATCCACCTGCCCCCTTCTGGTTGCTGCTGTGGAGTGCCTGGTAACCTCAGAAGCCCCTCCACCTCCAGAGGGCAACGACTTTTTCTAAGGTCTTCCACAGGCTGTGCGGTGTCTAAATCTGGCACCGGGTCTCACACCTGCAACTGACCTGTGTTCCGGTGTCCTGCTTCACACAGGGGCAGGAAGCTGTGTGGGCACCCAGCTGGGATGCCACCTCTCCCGCGGGCTAGGTCCACAGCATGAGAACCAGCATCTGGACTACCCCTGCCCACCACTGCAAAGCCCATGTCAGTGACCTCAGCTTTACAACTGCTGCCCCATCTGGCAGGCAAACCCTCCTATACCATCCTTTCTGGAGCATACTTTAGAACCCTTGACCTACACACGGATATGAATTTTAGAATTAGCCTGAAGTGCCACAAAGAAGAAAACTCCTGAAACGACAAACGTGTTGTATCTCTAAGTCAATCTAGTATGGGAAGATGGCTCTACAGCATCCACTCAGCATGAGTGAGGAACTGAGCCTGGCCATCCCCAGGGAACAGCAAGTCCTACCTAGAAGGAGATCTGACCAAGCCAGGGCTGCCAATCACAGTCTGAGCCTCTGGATCCCATTATCTAATGCCAGACACATTATTTTTCCAGTCCTTATAAAATATGAAACACATACCAATGTTTATGATACAAACCCAATTTTAAACCAAGCTGAGTGAAGCAGCATAATGCTGTGAAATGCCTGTGTGGAGACCTTACCTTGGATAAGTGGAACATAGCGTGCCAGGAGCTTGGCCCTTTTCTTCTCATACCCTTTTTGAGTAATGTCACCTAAAACAACAAGGGAAAAGAATTTCATTTCTTCTACACCTTAAAAAATTTTTTGTCTTTTTCTTTTTTTTTTTAAATTTTATTTATGTATTTATTCTACTTAGGTCTACTTGATAGCAGAATGCATTTTGATTCATCGTACACAGATGGAGCACAACTTTTCATTTCTCTGGTTATATGTGATATAGAATCACAGCATACATGCAGTCGTACATGAAGCTAGGGCTATGATGTCCATCTTATTCCACCATCTTTACTGTCCCCATGCCCTCTCCCCCCTCCCACCGCTGTGACCAAAGTTCCTCCATTCTTCCCGTGTCCCCTCCCCCATTACGGATCAGCATCTGCTTATCAGAGAGAACATTTGGCATTTGGTTTTTTTGGGGATTGGCTTACTTCACTTAGCATGATATTCTCCAACTCCATCCATTTACCTGCAAATGCCATAATTTTATTCTTTTATTGCTGAGTAATATTCCATTGTGTATATATACCACAGTTTCTTTATCCATTCATCTATCAAAGGGCATCTAGGTTGGTTCCACAGTTTAGCTATTGTAACTGAGCTGCTATAAACATTGAAGTGGCTGTGTCACTGTAGTATGCTGATTTTAAGTCATTTGGGTATAGACCAAGGAGTGGAATGGCTGGGTCAAATGGTGGTTCCATTCCAAGTTTTCTAAGGAATCTCCATACTGCTTTCCAGACAGGTTGTACCAATTAGCAGTCCCACCAGCAACGTATGAGCATGCCTTTTCCCCACAACCTCACCAACACTTATTGTTGTTTGTATTCTTGTTAACTGCCATTCTGACTGGAGTGAGATGAAATCTTAGAGTAGTTTTGATTTGCATTTCTCTGATTGCTAGAGATGTTGAACATTTTTTCATATGTCTGTTGATCAATTGTATACCACCTTCTGTGAAGTTTCTGTTCAGCTCCTTGGCCTATTTATTGATTGGGTTGTTTGTTTTTTTGGTGTTAATTTTTTGAGTTCTTTATATATCCTGGAGATAAGTGCTCTATCAGATGTGCATGTGGCAAAGATTTGTTCCCAAAACGTAGGCTCTCTGTTCACTTCATTGTTTCTTTTGCTGAGAAGCAGCTTTTTAGTTTGAATCCATCCTATTTATTGATTCTTGATTTTATTTCTTGTGCTATAGGAGTCTTGTTAAAGAAGTAAGGTCCTAATTCAACATGATGAAGATTTGGGCCTATTTTTTCTTCTATTAGGCATAGGGTCTCTGATCTAATTCCCAGGCCCTTGATCCACTTTGAATTGAGTTTTGTGCATGGTGAGAGATAGGGGTTTAGTTTCATTTTGCTGCATATGGATTTCCAGTTTTCCCAGCACCATTTGTTGAAGAGGCTATCTTTTCTCCAGTGTACGTGTTTGGCTCCTTTGTCTAGTATGACTGTATTTAAGTGGATTTGTCTCTGTGTCTTCTATTCTGTACCATTGGTCTACATGTCTATTTTGGTGCCAGTACCATGCTGTTTTGTTACTATAGCTTTGTAGTATAGTTTAAGATCTTGTATTGTGATACCTCCTGCTTCACTCTTCTTGCAGAGGACTGCTTTGGCTATTCTGGGTCTCTTATTCTTCCAAATGAATTTCATGATTGCCTTTTCTATTTCTATAAGGAATGACATTGGGATTTTAATTGGAATTGCATTGAATCTATATAGTGCTTTGGGTTGTATGGCCATTTTGACAATATTGATTCTGCCTATCAAAGAGCATGGGAGATTTTTTCCATCTTCTAAGGTCTTCAACAATTTCTTTCTGGGGCTGGGATTATGGCGCAGTGGCAGCGTGCTCGCCTAGCACGCATAAGGCACTGGGTTCGATCCTCAGCACCACATAAAAATAAAAGATATTCTGTCACCTACAACTAAAAAATAAACATTTAAAAAAAAAATCATTTCTTTCTTTAGTGTCTTGTAGTTTGCATTGTAGAGGTCTTTCACCTCTCTTGTTAAATTGATTCCCAAGGTTTTTGTTTTTGTTTTTGAGGTTATTGTGAATGGGATAGTTTTCCTAATTTCTCTTTCAGAGGGTTTTTCACTGATGTATAGAAATGCAATTGATTTATGGGTGTTGATTTTATATCCTGCTACTTTGTTGAATTCATTTATTAATTCTAGAAGTTTTCTGGTAGAATTTTTTGGATCCTCTAAGTACACAATCATGTTATCAGCAAATAATGATGGTTGCAGTTCTTCTTTTCCGATTCGTATCCCTTTAATTTCTTTCATCTAATTGCTCTGGCTATTGTTTCAAGGACTATGTTGAATAGCAGTGGTGAAGGAGGGCATCCCTGTCTTGTTCCCGTTTTAGAGGGAACACTTTCAATTTTTCTCTATTTAGGATGATGTTGGCCTTGGATTTAGCATAGACAGTTTTTACAAAGTTGAGGTATGTTCCTACTATCCCTAGTTTTTCTAGTGTTTTGAACATAAAAGGGTGCTGTATTTTGTCAAATGCTTTCTCCGCATTGATTGATAAAATCATGACTCTTAGGTCTATTGATGTGATGGATTACGTTAATTGATTTCTGTATGTTGAACCAACTTTGCATCCCTGGAATGAATCCCACTTGATCATGGTGCACTACTTTTAAATATGTTTTTGTATGCGATTTGCCAGGACTTTGAGAATTTTTGCATCTATGTTCATTAGGGATATTGGTCTGAAATTTTCTTTCTTTGATGTCTCTCTGTCTGGTTTTGGAATCAGGGTGATACTCGCCTCATAGAATGAGTTTGGAAGGGTTCCCTCCTTTTCTATTTCATGAAGTAGTTTGAGGAGTATTGGTATCAATTTTTCTTTGAATGTCTTGTAGAACTCGGCTGAGAATCTATCTGATCTGCTCCTGGGCTTTTCTTGGTTGTCAGGCTTTTGATGGCATCTTCTATTTCCTTACTTAAAATTGATCTGTTTAAGTTGTGTATGACCTCCTGGTTCAGTTTGGGTAGGTCAAATGCCTCTAGAAATTTGTCAGTGTCTTCAGGGTTTTCTATTTTACTAGAGTATAAATTTTCAAAATAGTTTCTAATGATTCTCTGTATTTCAGTAGTGCCTGTTGTGATATTTCCTTTTTCATCATGAATTTTAGTAATTTGGGTTTTCTCTCTCCTTCTTTTCGTTAGGGTAGCTAAGGGTTTCTCAATTTTGTTTATTTTTTCAAAGAACCAGTTTTTTGTGTTATCAATTCTCTGAATTGTTTCTTTTGTTTCAATTTCACTAATTCCAGCCCTGATTTTAATTATGTCCTGTCTTCTACTTCTTTTGGTGTTGGTTTGTTCTTTTTTTTCCAGGGCTTTGAGATGTACAGTTATTTATTTGTTGACTTTTTCTTCTGTTAATAAATGAGCTTAATGCAATGAACTTTCCTCTTGGCACTGCCTTCATGGTGTCCCAGAGATTTTGATATGTTGTAGTGGAGTTTTCATTTACCTCTAAGAATTTTTTTCTCTCTTCCCTGATGTTTTATGTTACCCATGCATCATTCAATAACGTATTATTTAGTTTCCAGGTTTTGGAGTAGTTTCTATTTTTTAATCTGTCATTGATTTCTAATTTTATTCCATTGTGGTCAGATAGGATGCAGGGTAGAATCTCTATTTTTTTGTATTTGCTAAGACTTGCTTTGTGACATAACATATGATCTATTTTGGAAAAGGATCCATGTGCTGCTGAGAAAAAGTGTATTTGCTTGTTGATGGATGGAATAATCTATATATATCTGTTAAGTCTAAATTATCGATTGTTTTATTGAGTTCTATGGTTTCTTTGTTTAGTTTTTGTTTGGAAGATCTATCTAGAGGTGAGCGAGCTGTGTTAAAGTCACCAAGTATTGTTGCATTGTGGTCCACTTGATTCTTGTAGTTGAGAAGGGTTTGTTTGATATACATAGATGCCCCATTGTTTGGGGCATAGATATTTATGATTGTTATATCTTGTTGATATATGATTCCCTTAATAAGTAATTTTGGTTACTTTCCTTTTCACTAACTTTGGGTTCACAGGGCATCGTGTCCGTAAGGTTTTAGACATGCAGACAACATGACAGATTGTTTAAGGGCATGTGGGAATGCACCAAACACCCAATTCGGGGAGAAGCTGGGCAGGAAGGGGCTGGGATCTGAGAGCAGTGCATCAGCTCTGTAACAGTTCTCTGAGAACTGATCTCAGCCGGGAGCAGTGGTGCACACCAGTAATCCTGGCAGCTCAGAAGGCTGAGACAGGAGGATGGCAAGTTCAAAGGCCAATCTCAGTAATTTGGGAAGACCCTGTCTCAAAATACATACAAAATGGGCTAGAGATGTGGCTAAGTGGTTAAGCATCCCCAGCTTCAATCCCTGGTACCAAGAAAAAAAGAAAAGAAAAGAAAACATCTGAAATTCATGTGGCAAAATCTTAATTGTTTCAAAAGCTAGGTGGTAGATACATGGGTTTGTAATACCATACTTCACACATTTTCTGTATGTTTGAAATAGCTCACAAGTAGAAGATAATTAAATAAGAAGCAGTCATTCATATCCAACAGCTCCTGTTTCCCCCTCTCTTTATTGCTGGGGATGGAACCCAGAGCCTTACTCATGCTAAGGATATGCTCTACATAGAGCCACATCCCAGTCCAACAGTTTCTAACACTCCAGGTTCAAGCTGAGTTCTGTGGGCAGCTGGATTGCGTCTTCTACGGACCCGCAGCACCTGCTCAATGTGAAGTCTGCAGTATTTTCCACAGTGCTCCTTAGCTCATGTAAACTAACCCATTTAACTTGAGAAAGACCCTGACTGTGTATTCAGGACATCACGGTAGACGGAGAGCAGGGTCACAGAGAAGAGCAAGAGGGTTTTTCCATAAAATCATGTGTCTTCCTAACAAGGCAGTTAGTTATCAATCACACAGATGTGTCGTACACAGCACCTCTTTTTAAAGAGCAGGCATTTAATGGAAGAATGGTTTTCAACCTTGCTTGGTGAGCTGAAGTCTTACTATAGCATTACCCTCACTGGATGCCTCTCCTCAGAACTCAGATCCTTGGGCTGGCTATGGAGCTCAGTGGTAGAATAGAACAATTGCCTGATGTGTACAAGGCCCTAGTTCAATTCCCCAGCGCGTGCACACACACGAAACCATTCCTAGAACTTGGGCCACTCCTGATACTGAAGAGCTCACATCACCCACTCTAACATTTTCCCAACCTGTTAGCTAAACAGCTTCCTTCCAGTGATCTCCTCAGAGAAGTCAGAGTAGAAGAGCTGCCCACTGAGCACCCTGCCCTGTGTGCCTGCTGGCGCCAAGAGGTGTCTGTCTGCAGGCCAGGAAAACTACCTCCCTGCTCTCCACAACCTCCCACGCAGGCTGACCCCACTCATCCCAATGACGCCCCGCACACCTGCTTCCATCTGCTGGCCAGAGAGTGCTCATGCTCAGACCTACCCAGGGCAGAGGCTGCTGTCTGTTTATTTTAAGATTTTGAAATGTCTCCAATCATTCAATGAGATTTGGACGACAGTCACTTTTACCTGATGGCTGGTCACAGAAATGACCAGGAAGCTCAGACTCCCATAAATGCCTCTTCCTCCCAAGGCCCTGTCCTGCCTCACTGCACAGAAGCCGGGCTCCATCTTGCCCCGTGTGAGTGTGGCCTCCTGGGCGTCCTGAGCCCTCCTAGCACGATGCAGTTCTCCCTGCTGGGCAGCAAAGCCTGCTTCAATCCCTGCTTGCATTCCGGTGATTTCCACATTCCCCCTCCAGCCAACTTTCCAGACACCTCTGCATCTCAGAGATGGGGTACACCTTCCTGATGCTCCTCTCTCTGAGGGCAGCAGCCCCAACTCCCAGTCACTCTTGCAGAAACTCCAGGCATGCAAACCTTGCTGGCTCCACTTCTGAACACCTGTCCACTCCACTGGCTCAGCACTGTCCAGGTGCCACATGTTCTTTAAAGCAACTCTTCTGTCCCATTCCAGATCCTCCAATCTACTTTTCAGATGCTACCAAAATTAATCTTTTCAAATCAAGGACAGAAGCAGAGACAGAGGTTATAAAGTAGGAACAATGGACAGGCAGCTACTGTAGATATCTTCAGGACACTTCCCTCCTCCTCACCTGTTGCCAAGGTAACCTGCCTCCAGGGAACTGTTCCTCCCAACAAGGAGCTGTTAATGAAGTACCTCCTGCCTTTCTGGGCAGATATGGAGAGGCACCCCTGGAAGGCTCCTTTCCCACCTTATGACCATGTAGGCAAGATAAAGAGGAGGGGACATGAGAAGAAAGCATAAAGTGGGCAGGCCACCCCTACTCCCTCGGGTACCAGCTTTGGACCCTCTCTTCTACAGAGGAGTCTCCCCCCCTTAAATGAAAATTTTTGCTCGTGTCTTGGCATTTCTCAGGTGTTCAACCTTTGACATGGAGGGAATAGGACCCTGGAGGAGGTGATTTTCAACACTGTTGTCCAACTTTCTAACATGGGTATCATCTCTGGTCTCAGTTACACAGAATTATTATTATTTCGAGCCAGGGTCTCACTAAGTTGCCCAGGTTTTACTAAACTTGCAATCCTCCTGCCTCTGCCTCTCAAAGGGCTGGGACTACAGGCCCAGCAACGTAGGAATATTTTAATCACTGCTTGTAAGGAACATATCTGGATGGCGTATTCCAACAGTTCCCCAGCTATCAGCAGGGGGCATGCTAAATGTCGGAATACACTGCCTGGGGTAACCAGAAACATCCATGGGAGTAACACAACCCACAGGGAAGCAACCCAGCACCCCTATGGGCTTAACCAGTGAATGCTGACTCAGTACCAATTTAAACCAAAAGCATAAGACCACCTGCAGCAGCATTTAAGGACACCATACGAGACTGATCACCCAGTCTCATATGAGGGAGGACGCTGACCTGCCATAGTCTCATCCAAATTGGCTGGAAGGAACCCCCCAGACCACATCCGCCTTTTGGCTAGAAGTCACGTGGCATCAGAGGTACTCTAGGACTTGGTCATCCCTAGGGGTGACTCTAACTATTGGTTGAAGTGTTCACCTATTTAGCATTGGTGTGACTACATTGGAATTACTGCTGTGTGATGTTAGTGTGATCTTAATATACACACTGCATGGAAAGACAGTCTGCCTCTGAGTTATCATTCAAGAAAGCCACTCGCGACACTGATTAATACATTAATTTTAAAAAGGAACTAGCCAGGCGCGGTGGCTCACGCCTGTAATCCCAGCACTCTGGGAGGCCGAGACAGGAGAATCCCTAGTTCAAAGCCAGCCTCAGCAATGGCGAGGCGCTAAGCAACTCAGTGAGACCCTGTCTCTACATAAAACACAAAATAGGGCTGGGGATGTGGCTCAGTGGTCGAGTGCCCCTGAGTTCAATCTCCAGTACCAAAAAAAAAAAAAGGGTGGGGGGGACTGCTGGCTCCATGATGTAAGTAAGACCCTGGGGCAAGAGCAGGGGCAGAAACGAGCAGGTAAGGGGCGTGAAGGCAGTGCTCTTACTACTGGGTGCCTTCCAGCAGGACACACTGTCGTGCTGTCCAACCTGGCAGCCACTAGCCATGGTGGCTATTTACATTGTAACTAGTTACAAGTAAATTAAACTGAACATGTGGTACTCTAACACTGCTGGCCACATTTTAAGTGTTCCACAGCTACGTGTGGCCAGTGGCCATCATCCATACCACAGAGAGTATGCTGTCACTGCAGAATGTCTGTACAGCACCCCAGAGCCAACAGGAGCCAGTCCTTCCTCCTGTCTTGCTCAAAGTCACCACACCCAGCTGACATCAGATACCCAGGCAGTACCTGAGTGTGCTCCAAGGCCAGTCTAGACTACAGAGAACCCTGCTCAAATTCCTTATGGGATGCACCATGCTGCCCCCTGCTGGCCACTCTCTTCCCCACTGAGCCAGCCACCTGCCTGTGGGACAGCCTGGAACCGCCCTGTCTCCTTCTCCAGCCCACCCCCCGCAGCCAGCCTTCCTCCAGGAAACCTACTAACTAGAGGCCCACCTCTTGGACCCTAAGTAAGTCCTTCCAGGAACCTAACTACTCCCCTTTGAAGTGTAAACACCCTTGCTGATGGAGATTTATGGAGGCCTGTGAGAAAAGCCAGTTCTTCCCCTTATTTTTTTTTTAAGTTTTTTTTTCTAGTTGTAGACGGACATAATGTCTTTATTTATTTATTTTTATGTGGTGCTGAGGATCGAACCCAGTGCCTCACGCATGCGCGGCGAGCGCTCCACCACTGAGCCACAGCCCCAGCAACCTCTTCCCCTTATTTTTCTCTGCTTCTGTAAACATGCTTCTGCTAGAAATCCCACGGCGCCTTCTATCACATAGACTAGAAATTTTATGGCACCATATGGCCTATCAATAAATGTTGTCAGAAACTGGGGATGGGGGCTCCGAATTTGGAGTCTGATCTCCTCTGGGACCACAGCGGTGAAATGAAGTTTGAGTCCTCCCGTTCCCACAGCACTCCCAGGGACCCCGCCCACAGCAAGGGTAACTCTGGATGATGGGCCACGCGTGCAGTTCATAAAATTGGAGGGACCCACTTGCACTGGTCTGCCGCACAGGACGACACACCGAGTGCTCTGGGCCACTCAGGCAGCACAGCAAAGAACCAGCTCTGGAGACAGCAAGATCCGGC
Source organism: Geosciurus inauris (assembly GCA_004024805.1). Lineage (NCBI taxonomy): Eukaryota > Metazoa > Chordata > Mammalia > Rodentia > Sciuridae > Geosciurus > Geosciurus inauris. Next base: position 2,694 of record PVHX01028146.1, on the reverse strand, counting down.
CCAGGCTTGCTTGTTCCCAGGGCCTCTCCTCCGCCTGCTGCCAGTGGCCTGCTCCCCTCGCCTTGCGAGGCCTCTTCTCTGGGCATGCACTTCTTGGCGTTTCTGCCTCTTCTCCTGAGGATGCTGCTCCTACTGGATCAGGCCCCCTGTCCCATTTATGGGCCCCTGGGACCCATCGCAGGCAGGATCATGGGGTCAAAGATTTGACAGATGAATAAGGGTGTCCTTGGAGTTTCAGACCCTCTCAAGGCATGAACAGTCAACATGGCCTGAAGAAGCAGCAGGCCTTCCATTCCTTCCTTACCGCCAATGAACAGAGCCCAAGGGCACTGCGCCCCACCTCTGAGCGTGAGAACCAGGACACCCTGTGACAGAGGCCATGCATTCCCCATGTGCCTGCAGACTTCTTTCTAAGCAATTATCTACTGATAAACAAGAGGTAACAATTGTTTTTAGCTGTTGTCTATCTACTAACTAAACAGCTTTTCTTTGCCAAGCAGTACGTGATTCCCATCTTTTTAACAGACAAGTCCGATGCTAGAGATGTTAGATGATTTCAGGGTATCAACATCAAACCACAGGCTCATGGCTGCAACCCAGAGACACACTCCACTATAAATAAAACGCACAGCAAGTGAAGGCAGAGGCAGCCAGGTGTGTGGAACAGGGGACACCTGCCAGTCCCATGCTTTCCTCTCCACTTTGCTGGGAACCTCAAGCTGCTCAAAATAATTATCTTTAAAAATAAAAAAAAAAAGAAAAGAAAAGAAAGAAAGATAAAAAGGCAGAACAAAGTAAGATCTCCCTCTAACCTAACCCTTCTTCATTTCCACCCTTTCTTCAGTTATGCCCGGTAGTGACACAACACTCTAAGGAACTCACCTTATATGAAGTGAACACACTCACCACACCAGATGTTAACACCTCAAAAGATTAAACACATGCTTTCAAAAATGAGATTATAGCTCCTTAGTTCCATCTCTGCTTGGATACTTGCCCTGACAGTGACTAGAAGGTCACAGCAGCAGCCCACACTGGCTGCTCAGTGAGGGCACTGTGAGGGGAACCCAGCTTCAGGTATGGACAACTCCAGTTCCATGCCCATGTCCCCATGAAGCACCTCACCAGGATAGTTCCAGTTCTCCAGACCCATGACTTCTCCAACCTCCAAGTCTGGGGTATGCATTCACCTCACTGTGCAGGACTGAGACCAAAACACAGACAGGAGCTGGGCGCAGTGGCCCAAGCCTGTAATCCCAGCACTTAGGGAGGCTGAGACAAGAGAATCACGAGGCCGAGACAAGAGAATCGCGAGTTCAAAGCCAGCCTCAGCAACAGCGAGGTGCTAAGCAACTCAGTGAGATCCTGTCTCTACATAAAACACAAAATAGGGCTGGGGATGTGGCTCAGTGGTGGAGTGCCCCTGACTTCAATCCCCAGTACCAAAAAAAAATAAGACAGGAACTCGACAACCACAGGGGCCACCTCGGAGCACATCACCCTGACTCACAGACACACCCAGGGAGGGGTCAGGGCCTTCTCAGAGAAGGGCACCCTGAAGACAGTTCCCTCCTCCTGGCCAACACCTGGCGTGAGAGTTGCAGGCTGTTCAGGACCAGCACCAGTCAGAACCGTCCCTGAGGTCCTCAGGCGTGCAAGTGGAGACAAGCACCCGCAGCAGAATCCTACAGAAAGGAAAGTGGCGCCCTGATGACGGGAACTGGTGCTCGTGTTGCAGTGGAGACAGCTGCGTGGCACAGGAGGCCGACAGAGGAAGCGAGGCAGAGCTACATGGCAAACACGTGGCACCACAGTGCCTGCCTCACATAGGCCCTCGACAGACACCGACTGGACGCAAGGGATGCCTTCTGCAGAGACACCAGTACCACCAGCAGCTGGTCTTCACTCTCCCCCAGCCTCACCATGACACAGAGAGCACATGCCAGCACCTGTCCCACAACAGCCCTGTGCAGCCCTCACCCAGGGAGAGGCGCCTGTTCTCAAGGACCAGAGCCCTGTGGGAATGCTTCTCCAGCCACGGACCCCGGGCTCCCTGCACAAGGTCCTCCCCAGAAAGGCCCTCTCCGGCCACAGACCTCCGCGCTGCACAGCCCTCCACCTAGTTTCTCAGCTGTGCTGATCCCTGAACACGACAGCCCTCTGGACTGCAGCCCTGCACCTCATGGTCCAAGGGCCAGAGGGCCACAGCACCACAAGGCCACAGCTCAGTGGGGCCACAGCACCTTAGTCCACAGGGCCACAGTTCCACAGGTCCACGGTCCCTAAGCCCACAGTGCCATAGGTTCAGTCCACAGGGACCACAGGTCCACAGCACCACTGCTCCACAGGTCCACAGTCCAGAGGGGCCGCAGGGCCGCATTCAGACAGCAAGGGCTCCTTCCCATCCTTGCTCCATTGGCCCTCATACCACCAGACTCCCCCCTCACCATTATGCACACGGTACTTCAAGCTAAAAACCCAGAATTCAGTTCCTGGTTTCTGCCTGCTGCCACCCCAAGCATCCAGGCCTGGGAAAAGTCCTAGAGTTCTACCATGGGAAGTCACCAAGGATCTAGCTGCACCTCACCTTTCCTGTGATCACAGCCCTAGACTCAGGCCACCACACTGTAGCCTCTGTCTCCTCGCTGGCTTCTGTGGCTGTGCTTCATCTCCCCCCAACCCACTCTTTTTTTT
>PVHX01028145.1:0-18471 GCA_004024805.1 Geosciurus inauris | reverse complement strand
TTCTATTGTGCAACGGTCCTCAGAGAACACATTGCCAATCCTTTATGTTAATGTTGAAGAAACTGAAGTTCAGAGAGGGAAAGGGTTTTGGTCAAGGTCACAGACTTTAGTAGTGACCCAGTTGAAATTAAGACCCATATATGCTGGCTCCCAAGCCAAGGCTCCTCCCACTGCATGCACCCCTAATGTAACACAGAAATAGAGGTGTAGAATTAAACATCCCTCTCAATAAACTCTCAGTTGTGAATGATGAAACAAGTCCTTCCAGAAGATTGTAAAGGCATTTTGAAAAGCATTTGCCATGATTAAAATCAGTTGTAGCACTGTCCAGGAGAGGCCCACATTAGGAAGAATGTTGAAGGTTGCAGATTGGACAGATAGATAGAAAAATGGTCTTTCAGTGCTTGCTCTGTGCCAGGCCCAGTAAGCACAACTGAAGACCTAGAAAACCACCAATAAAGGATGTACACTAATCTGTGATGCTCAATCTTCTCAACTACCTCCACAACACAAGGACCACTGAATCTTGGAAAGGTAGTTAAGGATAAGAAAATTCCATGCAGCTCATTTGTAAGAAATAAAGACCAATAAAAGGAAGGCAAATTCTCCAATCAATGTCTAAAACCATTTGCCTTTCAATGTCTGAGTCTTGGCCACTTTTCATAACTTGACCAACTGAGTTGTCCATTGGATCTCCATCAGACTTTTGAACTCTGCACAGTAGCACAACATCAGCAACTGCACTCTAATTTAAGTATTTTTCATGCAGAAGCATATGGGACAGTTGAGGGACTCAAAATCCAGGGTGTAGTGTGCCCCTCCAAAAGATATATCCAACTAAAACCAGGGAATGTGAATTTATTTGACAAAAGGGCCTTTGTAGATGTAAATAAATTAAATGTCTCCTCCTGTATTTAAAGTGGGTGCTAAGTTCAGTGATGGGTGCCTTTATAAGAAATGGGAGAAGAGGTGCACAGTGAGGAGAAAGCTATGTAAAGACAGTGGCAGAAATCAATTGCAGACTTCAGACCTCCAGAACTAAGACAGAAAAAGATTTGTTGTTTTAAAATGTTAAGTTTGTAGTATTCTGTTATGGCAGCCACAGGAAACTAACAACTCGGGTAATTGTGTGAGGCAGCCTCAGCAACTGGGTGTTGTCCAGAGTTGGGTTCATCTGGGCAACCAACTGGCAATGAGACACCTGTATCTTGAGGCAAGAGGACCAGAGACAGCCAGAGAGCAGCATCAAATTCTCCTGCTCCTACTTTAGGTCCCTTGTACCTTCTACCCAAGCTTAAGGTCTGAAATCAGTGGGACAGCATCCCCTGCTGATTGTGTCCCAACGATTACAACTGAATCTTATATCCAAGGCCAAGGACCTGTCTTAGAATACTACCCAGCTCCTCTAAGACAGAAGCCATTTCATATTTTTGCCAAAACTTCCTCCACAGCCAGAGTACTTCCTTCAAAGCCAACAGATGGCTAAACCCCTTCTACATGCTGACAGGTGGATCAGATGCATTTTACTTGGAGTTTAAAATGAATTGTACTTTGGTTTTCTTCAACTCTTCAATTCCATTTATCAAGTATTAGAGAGCCTATTCCATACCTGAGTAGCTGCCTGAAAATTTACTTCTGGTTTTAGCATCCCCTAAAAATTAGACCAAGTGGCTGGAGTTGTGGCTCAGTGGTAGAGCGCTTGCCTAGCATGAGTGAGGCACTGGGTTCGATCTTCAGCACCACATAAAAATAGATAAAATAAAGATATTGTGTCCATCTACAACTAAAAATATATATATTTTAAAAAATGAAAAATAAAATTTATACTAGGTATTTCAGATAATAAACATAAAATCCTAAATTATTCTCTTTCTATCCAAACAGCCCTTCTCCACAGATCTTAGCTCCAAATGTGACTGTTAAAAAAAAGCCTGGTGTATTTGTGTTGAGGCCCTGAACTTGCTGGTTAGTAAATCTCTTGTGCCCGAGCCATGCCTGCATGGCAGCACTGCCACTATTTGGGATCTGATTTCCCAGTGTGCATGGCTTCATTATTCCTGGTAGCATGTGTCACTTTCCTGTTTCTGTTTCTGGAGCTGGCTCTCAGAGCCCACCCCATGTGTGAATGAAAATTGTCCTCATCCCTCTTCTCTGGGGCCTGCAGCTCCAGTGAGCCCCTCTGGCCCTGGCTGGGTGCCATCACAGGACACAACAATACCCAATACTGCCATATCCAGTTTGCAGTTAGAGTTCCATTCTGAGGAAGGACACAAACATAAATGAGGCTAGGGAAGGGCACTGCCAAAAGCTCAATTGGTATGTTTTATTCTGCTAGTGTAATTTTAATTGCACACTGTGTTTCCACAGTGCCCAGCCAACCCTGCTCATTAGGCAATTGCTTTTTATTTTAAAAAGTGTTCATTGTTGGTATATACTTACAATCTCAGCTACACAAGAGTCTAAGGCAGGAGGATCACAAGTTTGAGGCCAGCCTGGACAATTTAGGAAGACCCTATCTCAAAATTTAAAAATTTTTAGATTATAAAAAAGGGCTTGGGACGTATTAAGTGGTAGAATGTCCCCAGGGTTCAATTCCCAGTACCCAAAAATGAAAAAGAAAAAAGAAGGAAAGAAAAAGAAGCAGATGTAAACTAGGAATAATGAAGCACACTCATAATCCCAGGTACTAGGGAGGCTGAGACAAGAGGACAACAAGTTCAAGGCCCGATAGACAATTTAATGAAACCCTGTCTGATAATAATTTTTTTTAAAAAGTTGGGCATGTTGCTGAGTCATGGAGTGCTTGCCTAGCATGTACAAGACCCTGATTTCAATCCCTAGTAGCACAAAAAGAAAAACAAAGCTTATTTACCTATGATATCCAATGATGTCAAAGAATTCATTGGAGTTGAGAAAGCCAGTGTGCACTTTGTGAAAAGGATGTGTGCCCATTACTGCAAATATTAACAACTTCACATTTTAGAGATGTCCAGATGTCTTAGGAGACATCTAACAATAATAACACTACTTTCCATATACATTGTGTTAGTCACTGTGTCATATCAGAGTCCTATGCCCCCAGCTCAATTATACCAATGTTCTCAAAGCAGAGGATAGAAAAATCGTATGTTATTTTAGCACAATCTAGGTTAATTACAGTTGAGCTGTATGAAGTTAAAAGTAGGTTTATATTGCTAAGAGTACACTTTTAAGAGGCCTAAGCTCTTCAAAAATAATCAAATACCATAAGTTCCAAATTTTTGACATAGATAGGTGATTTCACCTGAGTCTAAACTGGTTTGTGCCAAAAAGTATATGTGGGGACACATCTGTATATATACCCCAATTGTCCCATTTGTCCATCTCTCAAGTTAGATTTAATGTGTATATTATAATCAGATTAGACTTTCATTTTTATATTTAATAGTTTCAAAGTACAAATCTTAAATTTAGCTGGGACTTGGCTATAACAAAGGAAAAAGGAAAGATGAATGGATATTAAGAATACCAAATGCAGGCAAGATTCATAATCTGATGGGGAGAATTTGTGCCTTTGAGTTATAGGTTGTAAAAACCCATAATATTGTCTCAAGAGGTCCCAGATTGTTATGGACTCTTTATTCACTGGGACTCTATGGTTAGAGAGGGAGAGCTGGAAACATTTGGCAGCTTCCAGGTTGATTTAATCAAGCAAGGCCAAGACCAATGCTAGGTAGGTGAGGCACTCCCCTTGGACACAATATTTAAGGTAGCACCCAAAATGCCAGTAATCAAGTTGAATTATATTTTCATACAATCATTTAAAAATAAAAATTAATTCTAAAATCCATGATGAACAAAATATCAAAAGTTTAAGTAAATATGGGCTCCAAGCTTATCCCTGCAGTCACACCTCCCTCCTCTCATCCTTATCCTGGCCTGTGTCCCGTGAAATTCCAGTTACAAAACAAGCTTCAATTCATAGACAGAGTTTGCCAACTTGAATTTTTAAAAAAATATTGCACCAAAATAGTATTTATCTTGATTACCGTGTTAAATCTGCTGCCCAAGGCCAAGCATCTCACTCATCTCATCTTAGTCCCCAACCTGCAACCAGGCCAAGCCTCTGAAGTAGATGAGTTTTTTCCTACAGATCCTGCCGTTGGATGATTCAACTTTGTGTTGCTCACGTCTAAAATGCTGTGTTAGGTTAGGTGAGTTTAGGTTGTGCTATTTAAAGCTACAAGACTCAGGAGTCAAAAGCAACTGAATGAGCCCTTTCAAACAACCACTGCCAATGCCTAGCACTTGCATTTCATGTTTTACTTCATGGTGAAGAGTGGCAGGAGCAGTAGGGACAACACCTGACACATTCATCTTCCATGGTCTCCTTTAGAATCATTTCAATGATTTTGTGCCTTTCTATTCATCAAAGCAATTGTAAATCAAGACATCATTAGGGAAAAAAAAAAACAACTTTGAAATGTCAAATTTCAAGGAAGTAAAGGAGTCAGCTCATTGTTTCATTAATTCTCCCAGGCCAGTCAAAGCAGATGGAAACCCCTGCTCCAGGAACCCATGGTCCAGTTAGTATTGTTCTGGCTGGAGTCCAAGCCACACCCCTGAGACAGCAGCAGGTGGGAGCATCTCCCGCAGAGAGCATGGGACACGTCTGGTCCCCATCAGTCACTGTCACAGCTTCTTAAGCCCCTCATGACCAACTACGAGCCTGGCAAAGAAGGCCACAATAGAGAACAAGCAAGAGCATGACCTTGTACCCTCAACATCCCACACACCACGTTGCCGTGTAACTCTAATATCTTACTATTGCTGCTCCCTCTATGTGAAATGCTTTTCTCCTGGCTTCTCCTGGCTTACTTCTACTACTTATTTCAGGCTTAGCTCAAACCAGGTAAAGATGGTGGAATGATTGTGTGCAAATAATCTCTCTCCCTCTGAAAACAGTACAGAATTATTTTTTAAAAATATAACCTCATGTCTGTAATCCCAGCACTTTGGGAGGCTGAGGCAGGAGAATCACGAGTCAAAGCCAGCCTCAGCAACGGTGAGGTGCTAAGCAACTCAGTGAGACCCTGTCTCTACATAAAACACAAAATAGGGCCGGGATGTGGCTCAGTGGTCAAATAACCCTGAATTCAATCCCCCGTACTATGTGTGTGTGTGTATATATATATATATATATATATATATAAAACCTCATGATGGTAGGAGGAATGGAAGGGAAGAAGACGAGCATAGAACATTTTAGAAGTAGAGATGGACCAGGGGAAGCCAACCTAGCAGACTCCAAAAAACTGAATCCATGCTGCAGAATGTCAGAATTTCCTTCCTTATCAAGGCTCAATAATACTCTACTACATGAATATACCACATTTTGTTTATCCATTCATCTGTGAATGGATCCTTGGGTTATTTCCACATTTTGGCTGTTGTGAATAGTGCTGCTGTGAACATGAATATCCAAATATCAAGGCATTTTTATCATGTAGTATTTACACACTGATTCCAAGGTAGGCTTGATTGTATTGAAAACAACAAAAAAAGTACTTTTAGAATCTCCAGGGATCTCAGAATTCCAGAGGATAGAGGAAGCAGCTAGGAGGCAGAGGGCCTAGTGTTGACTTTGCTCTGCTCCACTATTTTTGACATCTCCATGTGTCATAGTTTAGATATGATGTGTCCCCCAAAAGCTCATGTGTGAGACGATGCAAGAAGGTTTAAAGGTGAAATGATTGGGTTATGAGAGCTTTAACCTAATTAGTGTGTTAATATATGGATATTGGTTAACTGGCTGGTATCCGTAGGCATGGAGGGTACAACTGGAGGAAGTGATTGCTGGAGGCATTCCTCTGGGGTTTATATTTGGTCCCTGGTGAGTGGAACTCTGCTTCCTGGTTGCTGTCATGAGCTACTTTCCTCTTCCTCACCCTTCCACCATGATGTTTTGTCTCACCTTAGGCCCAGAGCAACAGCGTCAGCTGGCTATGGACTGAGACTTCTGAAACCATGAGCACCAAATAAACTCTTCCTGCATTAAAATTGTTTGGTAAGTCTTCTTATCACAACAGCACAAAAAAGTACTAAGTAAAACACCAGATATGTGTTTTTGATGCTGTTGCACTTAATTTCCTGCTCCAAACAGGGGTTCATGAGTCCTGCTGTGCTATCTATCTAGGACTATTGAGAGATGGCATGAAGTAACAAACACAAAAGCCCTATAAATTTAAAAGTGTAGAAGTCATGGCATGTTGCTGCCTAAGTTAGGGATCCAAGCATAAGGGTAGTGGAGCTGGGAGCAGATGTGGATAGATAAGCTAGTCCTTAAAAGGAACTGACGGAATCTTCCTAGGAGGAGGAGTATGGGGCACAGGAAACTACATGGTCATGAGTACAGATCAAGAAAGTCACACAAATCTAACTTTCAAGAGCAATCAATTATCTTAATTGTTCCTTAGCTTCCTTGTCCTTTTATTTCCTAAATAAAATAACCCACTAATATGCATTTGTGATAATTCAGACCAAGATATAATAGTATATAACAGACAAGTAGAATTATGGCCCTCATGTAGGAGAGAGTTCTGCATGACATGGCAACATCCCCTTTTAGGGCAGAGACACAGGAAACAAGGGCTTTGCAGCTGAGCTGTCTTTGCCTGTGGTCTATATCTGGATCTATCTGGACAGTGTCACTGTGGCAATATCCTCTCATGTTGATTCAGGATGTGGAGGTGACCCTAGGTGTCTAGAGGGAATAAGAGGCATACTTAGCCATGTCCTAAACCCTTTTTCTTTTCTTTCCTTCAATTAAAAAAATTAGCTGCTCCTTTACTGCCTAAAATCCGTTGAAAGTTTTGGAACCTGAAATAGGTAAATGAAGCCCAGTTCTCTCATTTCCTTCACTGGCAGGGAAAAGAAGGGTTTTGGCAAAGCCTCCTTATTTCTTTCAAGCAGCTGCCCAGGCAACACCCCAACCTCACAGCCAGGCCCTGGCTATCCACCCTTTAGCACTGCTCAGAGGCCTCTGAGGCCCTGACAATGCAGTCTCACTGGGTGCTAAATAATCTATGACCTCTTTGGTGAACTTCGGCAAGTACCTCCCTCCCTGGGTCTCTCTTTCCTGTATCCCTGGATCCTGGGGCTCTGAGGTCCTCCCAGTACGCTCACACTTGCCCTAATAGCCTCTCCAAAATGAGGAAAGGGAAGCTGAGAGGCAGAAGGTCATAGTGTCACTCAAAGGGCTGAGTGGTTGAGCTGGACTGCAGTGTGAGGTACGGGCTTCTCTCAATTCACTCTGATGCTTTCCTGGGAAAGACCTGTTGAAGCAGAGCTATTGTGCAAATAGTTTTAAGGCAAAAATAAATAAAAGAGTTTGTATTATTCTCTCCAAGGTCTTTGTCCAATATATGTGACATCTCTTTGGCCTGCACCTGTAGACATGGCTCTCCCTTTGCCCATGAGTTGGTACAAGGTTCGAGCCTACACTCATCACTCTCTTCCCCGAGTCAACTCAGAGGACAGGCTTGTAAACCCTGCTGAACTCTCGTGACTATTGTGTCTGGTTCCCAAAGGCTCTTTAAGGTCTTTGTCCACAGCCATCCCTGAGGTGGGAGTATACATCAGTCCTGTTTCTTTGAGAAAGAACTCCTGGACTCCTCTCAGTTCTTGGGGCCTTGTGCTTTCTATCTGAGGGACATGTGCATCATGGCCATTCTGGGCCTCCTTGCTGAGCTCCAAGCTGGATCTGGGTCAGCTGGGTCAGTGTTCTCATCCCCCACTCTCTGTACTTAGAGTGGGGGAGGCATGCAGTGAGGATGGCTGCTGCAGTGATTGGCAAATTACCTAACTGAAGCTACATCCCTTTGCAGGATCAATTCACTTGGAGATAAATGAGGGTACAAAGGGAGAGCTACCACACTAAAAAGAGTATTGTAGTCTAACCCAGCCACTATGTGATCTTGAGGAAGCCATGCTACCACTCTCAGGTAGTTTGTAAAAACAGGACTAGATGGTCTCCTGACTACCTCAAGATTAGTTTAGAAGGTCAGGTTAACAAGCAACACATTTCATGGGTGTGATCCCACTTTGCAATTCTTAGAACTTATTCCACCATGCATGTTTTCTCCTGGTGCCTGGTACAGAGGCTTCCACATCTCACTTGGATTTGGTCTCCATGGTAAGTAAGTGACACTCCACCCTCAGTAGACCCTCTGCAGGCCCCAGGTGCCAAGCATAGGACTCAGCATCTTTTCATTGCTATTCTTCAATGCTTCAACAGACTGTCCTAGAGCCTCATCATCTTTGCTTTAGGTTCTTGACCTTTCTTGAATTCTTGCCAAAGTCTCAAACTCGTTGATTGGCATTTACCTATTCACTTCCACTTTGAACATACACACTGGCACTATTTTCAATTTTCCTGCTTGCAAGCCATTTTCCTGCCTACTTCTAAATGTGAACATTTCAGCCCATTCTTGCCCTTTTTATCCCCCCTCCTTTTTGTGATGTTTGATTCTTTTGGGTATTCATATCTTTTCACCTTTTCTCTCTTATTCTCCCTCATCTCCCTTTCTAAAATAATTACAACAATCACCTTCTAATTGGTTTCTTGTTAGGAGAAAAGAGGAAAAAATATTTATCTTATGTATTTAACAGCTAGGTATTTGTCATGTCATTTCTCTCATCTTTGATTTCTCATGAGTTATACATAGTACTCCTTATTTCCACACAGTTTGAAAGTGTATTTCTAATTGCCTTTTACTTTACCATGGTAACTAAAAACCACAGGCTGGAAACTGAGAATTTATGAATGGCACTGGCTCAGGCTACAACAACAAATCAAGTTTCGAAGATCAGTTTGAAAAATGACCTTTTTGGTGTATAGCTGCAAAATATGTGGGCCATTTTTTCCATTTAAAAATTTTTAATACAAGTTTTTTTTCCATTGTAAAAAGCAACCTATGCTCATTATAGAACATTTGAAAAACACAGAAACATAGGTCAAACAAAGAAATCACAGTTGTTACACTTGGTTGTATTTCCCTTGTGTGTTACTTAACCCATAACAGGTCCTCAAGTCTATAAGTTCTGTAGGGTACAAACCATGTATTGGCAATCTAGAACTGTACAGTATAAAGGGGAACTCCACAAATATCTACTGAACAGTAATGCTTGGCTTTATGTATTTGGGCTTGTAGCTCACAATAACTGCTACTCGTGTGTTGTACATGTTCTCTTGAAGTTTGTATTGACAATCCAAGACTCTCTGGCATGGATGGTCTCAGAGAAAACTATCAAGCAGAGCTGTTGTGTTCATCACTGTATCTCCAGCCCTTTCATTTGCACTCCCAGAGCATACTGTGCTCTCCCCTTCACAAATTCTGTGGGGTTTCACAGTTACTACTTCACTGTCTGTCTTTTTTAATTGTGAGCCCCATAAGAGTAGAGGTGTTTATCCCCAACACCTAGCATAATGCCTGGCACTTAGGAAACACTTGATAAAAATGTGTTGTCTGCTGGGATGAATGAATGACAATAATAGTCCTTGAAATCAGGAGCATGCAACCCAGTAGGCACGGTAAGATTGGTTCCCAAACAACTAAACATAAGGCAAGCTCCTATCTCTTTTCCCACTGCTGCCTTAGGAGGTACAATGATGTAGGGTGTGTAAGCTCCTACCATTTTACCTAAATTGTAGCTGGGGATGCTGAAGTTCAGGAATGTAACAAGACATGATGGCTGGCAGAGAAGTGACTACAATCTGTTCCTCTGATTCAATACCTTTTTAACAACACCTCTTTGACCACGTTTTAGTTCAGCAGGTTTTTCTCATCTGACTTTTTGACACAAGGGTGGTTGGTTAGGGGTTAGAATTTGCAATATCTTTGATGTCAGATATCCCCCTATGAATTGTTACTTCAGTTGGGCCTGGTGTTTGATCGTGTCAAGAAGGGTCTCTGAGCAGATTAATCTTTCAGTCCACTCTGAGGGGAGTGTCCAGTGAACTGAGAAATATCTCTCTTCTTCTCACAAATCACCTCAAATATTTGGCAAAGGGATAGGTAGATGGATGAATGAAAAAGTCCATCAATACAAGAACAAGTATATACAGAAGAAACATTGATTATCCAAGTCTTCCAACCATTTTTAACTATCTACTGTGAACCATTCCTTGTATAAGATTCTAGGGAAACAGAGATAAATAAGACAAAACCTCTGCCTTTAAGGTGTTCCCAGTCTAACACCTATACCTGAGGGTGTCAGAAGGATCCTCCTAGTGGAAGGGATGCTTAGCTGAGTCTTAAAGGCTGAAAAAGCATTTGCATGGCTGCTAAGTTAAGAGGGAAGAAAGAAGAGAATGTATAGAACAGGGAAAGGCAAAATAAGTGCAGAAATGTGGAAATATAAAATGGCTTAGTGGTTTTGCATTTATAAATAGTAGTCTATTGTGGGCATGAAGTCAAGAGCATAAAGGGTAAATATGAGTGATTATTTAGCATAAAGAACACACACAACTTGGTGACCAATTGGATGAATAAAGAAGTAGCATTTGAGGACCAACCCAGGCTCTATGACCTAGATAACTGAGGTAGAATATCATTAGCCATGACAGGAAATAAAGGAGAAGCAGGTAAAAGACTAAGACAAGGTTGGGAAGATTGATAAGGGCATCATTGGGGAAGGCCATGTTAGCTTTAGCAAAGCTGGACATGAAAGACCTTGAAGGTCAGCTCAGAGGGAACTTTGAGAAGTTTGAATCAGGAAATCAATATTATCATATTGCATTTTATAATGTTCACTCTGACTGTTGTGTTAAAGTAGGATCCACAGAGCAGGTGATGAAGTGAGAGGGACAGGGAAGTAAAGGATGACTTCCGAAGTTCTAGTTTGAGCTTCTGGATGGATGGTGGAATTACTTGCTGATATTGGGAATACATGAAGAAGGGCAGATTGAGAGGTGAAATTTTTTAGTTCAATTTTGGATATGTGGAGTTTAGGAAGCTTATGGTATATTCAAGAAAATATTCTAGTAGACGATTGGATCCGTGAGTCTGGATATCAAGGTTTGGGATTTAATATAAATTCACTGTACCCATAGAACATTTGATGCTATGGGAGATCTTCAGATCTTCAGATCTCCCATGATCAGGGAATACCTGTAAGGTAGAGGAAGGGGATCAGGGAGAGGGAGGACAGGAAGGCAAGCGGAGGTACCAGAGAATAAACTATTAAATTATGCTATGAACATGTACTAATATTCCATAATGAATCATTAGATGAATTCTGGCTTAAAAAGGAGATTTGGGAATTCATGAACTTGAAGGTAATTCCATAGAATTATCACTGTCATAAAAGCAGTTTACTTTTCTGTGTCCTCTCCACATCTTCAGCCACATCTTTACTGAGAGTTGATGTTAACTTGGCCACAAGAACTGAAGACCTTTCACTCTTACAGTTGACTCTACTTATTCCCTCAACCATAGAGTAGGCCTGCCATGGGAGTGGAGGCTTGAACCATCTTACCCCACCCCCAGAAGCACAAAGTCCGAGGAAAACCAGGAATATTGGTTCACAGAGAGAATGAGACACAGTTGTGTCAAACATAAGAAAGTGGTGAAGCAATAGCTAAACTATAGAACCAACCTAGATGACCTTCAATAGATGAATGGATAAAGAAAATGTGGTACATATACACAATGGAATATTACTCAGCATTAAAGAATGAAATTATGGCATTTGCAGGTAAATGGATGGAACTAGAGAATATTACGCTAAGTGAAATAAGCCAATCCCAAAAAACCAAAAGTTGAATGTTTTCTCTGATAAGTAGATGCTGATCCATAGTGGGTGGGGGATAGGGAAGAATGAAGGAACTTTGGTTTGTGTAGAGGGAAGTTAAGGGAAGGGTGGTGTTGTGGGGATGGGAAGGTCAGTAGAATTAGATAACTTTATTACCATATATACATGTGTGATTACACGACTGCTGTGACTGCACCATGCACAGCCAGAGGAATGAGAAGTTGTGCTCCATTTGTGTATATGTTGAAATGCATTCTACTGTCAAATAAATTAATTAATTTAAAAAAACAAAATACTGGAAAAAAGAAAGTGGTGAATAATATAAACTGCTAGAAAAATTAGGGACTGAAATATGTCCATTCAATTTTTTACTGAGATTTATAAATCAGAGTAATTTTAGAAAAACAATAAGAGCCTGATTACAAAGCATTAGAAGATGAACTGGGATTACACAATTAGAGAATATAATTTTAAAATACACCATTTACAATAGTAACACAAATTATAAGGTGCTTAGACAAATTTATGAGAGCACCTGCACAATATTTATGAAGTTCTAAAACATTGTTTAATAAACATTAAATGGTAAGATATGCAATGCTTATGAATGCAGACTCTCAATATTACAAAGATGTCCATTCTCCAGTTTACTTTATATATTCAATACACTTTCAGTTAAAATCTTAACTGTTTTAATAGTAGTTGATAATTTCAAAAATTCATACAGAACAGCAAAGAGCCAAAAATAACCAACAAAATGTTAAGAAGAAATGCAAGACAGGATTTTCCATACTAGATATCAACCATTTCATTATGGCTACAATAATTATGACAATGTTATACTGCACAGGGATAAACAAATCAAAGGAATAGTATAATGAGCTCAGACACAGATCAACACATATGGCAACTTGAGACATAACTATTAGCTTTTACATCACTATAATGAAATAATGGGGGCAGGCTAATTTATAAAGAAAAGTGTTTTATTTTGGCCCATGTTTCTGGAGGTGTAAGGCTAGGAGCTGCATCTGATGGTGACCTTCTTGCTGGCAGAGACCCAAGGCAATATGGAGTATCACATAGCAAGATACAGAGAGCATATGTTTCTCTGTGTGTTCGTCTGCTAGTAAAGCCCCCAGGACTTAATCATGCAAGTTACACCCTAATGGCCTTATCTAATCCTAATCACTTTCCAAATGCCCCCACCTCTAAACACCATCATCAGTTAAAGTTCTCACCCTTATAATACTATTAACATATGGCTTTGTGGACTAAACACTAGCATTAGTTTATGGGGACAAATAGTATTCAAACTATAGCAATAACAGAGACATGCACAAATCAGTGAGGAAAAGAAGAACTAGTCAATAAATGATGCAGGGATCTGAGTTTGGGGTGCACCTGTAATCCCAATGACTTGGTCTGCTAAGGCAAGAGGATTGAAAGTTTGAGGCCAACCTCAGCAACTTAGTAAGACCCTCACTAATTTAGTGAGACCCTGTCTCTAAATAAATAAATAAATAAATAAATAAATAAATAAATAAATAAGACTGGAGAGGTGGCTCAGTAGTAAAGCACACTCCTGGGTTCAATCCCCAGAACCAATAATATTTATTTATAAATATTAATAAATAAATAAATAAACCAATAAATATTTATTTATAAAACTTGGTTATCCAAGTAAAAAATACAAATAGAAATATGGGAAGTAATGGAAAGTTTTTAAGAAAAAATAAGTTGGGATCAGAGATCTCTTTTAGGAAGAGACTCATAAAGAGATTATTTAGAAAGCTACTATAATGGTCTAGGTACAAGATGATAAAGACCTGAGCATGGGCAGAGGCATGGAGATTGGAGAAACAAATATGATGAATTTGGGAGACAGTACAGAGATAGACAAAATGGGATTTGGCTTTCATATCAGATCTAAGAGAGACTGCCAAAATATTTTTTTAATATCTTGAAAATCTTAGCAGAGAGTGAGAGAGAAAACACCATTATAAATTACGGAGCCAAGCCCTAGATCTCTGGTAGTTGCAGTAATAAAAAGGAATATTTATTGAACAGCTCAAATTTAGTCCAGCAATTTATTATATAGAAGCAGGAAGAAAAAAGACACAGGCTTTCTTTGTTGCACAGGTATGAATGCAAGCAGCCCATCTTCTGCAAGGAAAAATCCAGAAATCACTTCCACATGGAAAGGAACACCTGAAAGAAAATTACTGGCCAAAAGAAATGGCTGTTCTTCCAGGGCACAATGTTGGTCTTTTTAGATACAGAAATCACTTTTGATTTCAGTATTTCACAACTATTAAGTTTGTATACTAGTCTAAGATATCCAAACTAGCAGCTTTGAAGGCCAGTTTCTTTTTGGAGTTCCTTGAATAGCAGGCTAAGAACCTTGAATTTTATTCCAGAGGAAAACAGGGCAGCTGGCAGAAGCTTTGAAGTATACAAATTACAAAAACAGCCAAGTGGATAGGGTGGTAGTGTGGCAGATGTTTCACATGCAGCAGAGGGTGGTGATGGATGGAGGCCCAGCCAGGAGCACTGCAACAATCCAAGACAGAGGTGAGGAAGCTGGGACCAAAATGGGAGACATATTTAGGACGTGAATGGGTGAATGCAGGGAGTGAGAGAAAGTTGGACTTAAGAATCTCATTTGGGATTCTAACTAGGTATTACCTACATAAGAAATACTATACGAAAAATAGCCATCTTTCCTGACCCTCTCTTCAGCAATGAACCACTGCCTCCTTTTTAGTGTCTCCACTCTGCCACCCAAAATTCCTATCATAGAATTGCAAACTTTAGAGAGCTGCTTGATTATATAAATATAGGACTGGAATCTCCTTGCAATTAAAGACATTGGTTAATCCCATCTACTCTTTAGATTTCAAGTGCTTAGTTCAGTACAAAGTACTGACTATGTCCTTACTAAATATTTGTTGAATGGATAAACAAAAACCAAATTATGGTGACCATTGCTACAATAATCTGAGAGTGGAAAGGGTAGAAGCCAGGTTTCATGAATAAAGATATAAAAAGAAGGTGAAGAAGTAAAGCTTTTAGGCACAGGCAATTACTTTCTCAGTAGGGCCCCTAAAGCTTAGAATATAATGCCAAGAATTAAAAAGTAGGATGGTATCAAGTTGAAAAGCTTCTGCACAGCAAAGGAAACAATTAGGAATGTTAAGAGGCAACCCACAGAATGGGAGAAAATCTCTGATAGCTACTCTACTGAGAGAGGATTAATATCTGGAATATATAAATATCTCAAAAACCTTTACACCAAAAAAATCAAATAACCCAATTAATAAATGGGCAAATGAATTAAACAGACACTTATCAAAAGAGGAAACACAAATGGCCAACATAGATATGAAAAAATGTTCAACATCATTAGCAATTAGGGAAATGCAAATCAAAACTACACTGAGATTTTATTTCACACCAGTCAGAATGGCAATCATCAAGAATACAAATAATAATAAATTCTGGAGAGGATGTGGAGAAAAAGGAACACTTTCACACTGTTGGTGGGACTGAAAATTAGTTACAACCACTATGGAAATCAGCGTGGAGGTTCCTCAAAAAATAGGCATAGAATCACCATATGACCCAGCTATACCATCTCTCAGTATTTACCCTGAAGAATTAGCCATCATACTATAGTGATCCATGCATAACCATGGATCATATAGCAGCACAATTCCCAATATCTAAACTGTGGGAGCAGCTTAGGTGTCCATAAATGGATGATTGGATAAAGACAATGTGTTATATATACACAATGGACTTGTATTCAAAGAAAAATGAAATTGTGGCATTTGCAAGAAAATGGATGGAACTAGAGACCATCTTGTTCAGGGAAGTGAGTCAAATTCAGGAGGTCAAGGGGTCATATGTTTTCTGTCATATGCGGAAGCTAGAGAGGAAAAAGGAAAAGAAAGCTGGAGGTGGATCTCTAAAAATCAAAGGGAGGTCAGCAGAGGGAAGGGACCAGGGGAGGGGAGGAGGGAAACGAGGATGTAAGTGCTGAGGAGTGCTACTGGCCACATTATATTGTGATATTGTACAGATATATACAATGAATCCCATCATTATGTACAACTATAATGCACCAATAAAAATGTGCAAAGAAAAAAAAGTGGGGCTGAGGTTGTAGCTCAGTGGTAGAGCGCTTGCCTGGCATGTGTGAGGCACTGGATTCGATTCTCAGCACCACATAAAAATAAAAGAATAAAATAAAGGTCCATCAACAACAACAAAAAAGAGTTATTTTCAAAAAAAAAAAAAAGTGAATATCATTCCTGCTGCCTTGGCTCTGTCATTTTTCCTTTGCCTGTGATTTGTACAAGAAATCTCTTGTAGAAAAATTATTTAGTATTTATTTATTGTTATTTTTATTGCACTTCAACTTTGCTTTCCCTACATAGGCACATTTCTGTTCTGTACCACAGGTCTGGCCCTGTTTGCCACTTGGGCTGCTGAGACATTCACACATTTCTGTAGTCTAGAACTTGATGTCATTTTCCCAACCACCAAAATTCTTTTGTCTTTTATCATTTTAATTCCTTTCAATAACTCTTTCTTTGCATTAGGCCATACGCTCTCTATTGTATAAACTGTATCAATTGGTTCCAAAGTCTGTAAAAGAACAAAAGGTGAGGCATTTTTCAGGTTCCCTTCTTCTGGGGAAAATCCCATTTCCTCTATTGGGCAACTTGAGATTAGAACCGAGTAACTAGGTTATTTGAACTGTTGTGCCCCACTCCCAGCAAGTAAATTCTGGAAACAAGTCTCTCATTCAGTATGAATTCCTCAGGCATCCATATGCCTTGGGTGAAGAAATTCATAAACCCTACTCTCATCAATGCAACTACGGTCTAAGGTCCTACTTCCACAGTAAAAGTCATAATCACATGTGACACTGCTCCCACATCATCACTGTTACCTGCCTTTTTGAAATGATCCTTTGAGAGTGTTCAAAATCTCAATGGGTATTGTGCTCAAAATATGTGAAAATTATGAAACATGGGAAACAAAGCAACTCTTCCTCTAGGTTTGAATTTCAGCTTTTGAAAAGATGTGAAATATAAGACAATTTTCCTAATGAGGTCATTTTTGATACTTAATCAACCTCCATGAAGAATGATAACATGATGGAATGTTAAAGCTTATTCTCCTACAGCCATTTGCTTAATCAAATTCACCTAGGTTGGCCTGTGAGCCTTCAGGACCACAGGTTGCCATAAGCATCATTCCCAAGTTCCCAGAAAATGTGCGCATTTGACAGGAGACTGATATTGCCCAGGATTTGGTGTGGGTGTGGGTGTTTGAGCTGTGCTGATTGAACTCCTGCCAAAGTTTGTATATATATTCCCAGAAAAGGCTACTCCAGATCCAGGGCTGGTTTTGATCACTAACAGATCTGAGTTTTTCATAGCAAGCAGGGTTTGGAGGTGGGGGGTGGAAAGCTGGTGATGGTAGCAGTGATATTTTCATATTGTTTTAATTGATTAATGGCTATAATCTAAGAGTCATTTTACTATTATCACTTTTATGCTCTAAACAGAAATATAGATGTGTCTTTCTTTTCTCTTCTGTATTCCATGGAGGTGCTGCCATACTTAGCACATGGATTTAAATAGAGGCTCCAAGACTCAATAAAAAGAGGCTTGGACTGGAAATTGAGAGACTTTGGTCTTCATTTCACTTCTCTGCTAACTTTCTATGTGATCTTGGGCAAGTTATTTCACTTCTCTAGACCTCAGTTTCCATGTATGTAAAATAAAGATGATAAAATGAGTGATCCTGAAGATCCTTTCCAGATTAAAAAAAATTCTGTATAAGTCAGTGGAATATATAACCTGGTTCCTTTCTCTAAGGTGTTATTTGCTAACTCTGAGATGATGCACTTTTTGTTTATTCTATTTTTATTAATTTTATTTTATTTAGTTATTTTTTATGTGGTGCTGAGGATTGAAACCACCCAGTGCCTCACGTGCTAGGCAAGCACTCTACCACTGAGCCATAATCTCAACCCTGAGATGATTCACTTTTGAATATATAGGCAACTAATTAAATCTGTGAATCTAAGATATCTTCCAAAACACTGTATTGATGAAACCCAATTCCATAAATACAGCTTCTGCCTTCATGAGCTAAACTGTGGATCTCAGTGTCCAATTTTTTCCATTATTTTTCTTTATTTTCATTGTTCCTTACATTGTCTGAGAGAATGAGACCCAAAGTTTCCTCCACCAAAGGCAGGTGCATTTTCCCCTTAATTCATCTGAGGTCTTCATCACTGCTCTGTGTCCTGTTATCTGCCATGGCAGCCCTGAGAACATGTGTTATGGTTTGGATATGAGATGTCCCCCAAAAGATCCTGTGTTAGTGCAGGAGGTGAAATGATTGAATTATGATGTCTATGACCTAATCAATCCATCCTAGTTTGAATGGACTGCCTGGGTGGTAATTGCAGGCAGGGGGGGCATGGCTAAAGAATGTGGGTTACTGGAGATGTGCTCTGGAAGAATGCATCTTCCCTGCAGCCCCTTCCCCTTTCTTCTCTCTGCTTCCTGATCCCATTAAGAGTAGAACAGTGGGGCGGGGATTGTGGCTCAGTGGTGGAGCACTTGGCTTGCACGTGTGAGGTACTGGGTTCGA
>PVHX01028144.1:0-18485 GCA_004024805.1 Geosciurus inauris | reverse complement strand
TTTGTTTGTTTGTTTGTTTGTTTTAATATTTGTAGTTGTAGATGGACATGATACCTTTATTTTATTTATTTACTTTTATGTGTTGCTGAGGATAAAACCCAGTGCCTCACACATGCTAGGCAAGCACTCTACCACTGAACCACAACCCCAGTCCCTAGGCTTTAGTTTATTATATGTCTCAACTGTCATCTTTTGTCTTGGCTCCTATGAATTTTTAAATTTTTCTTATGATGTTTTACCTGGATCAATGCCCACCACTTTTCTGCATGAGTGAGTTAGACAAAACAAAGATGAGCACCTTGTACCTGTCTTTCAGGTATGTAGACATGTTAGAACAGACAAACGCAGTTCTTTGCAAATAAGATATTTTCTGATCCCTCCAGAATCACGTACCAGGGTCCCACAGTGGGAATTCTGGACTTCATCTTTAAGATGCACAATGACCCAGGGAGAGAGTGGACCAAAGGCAAATAAAAATGCAACAAAGCTGTATATACTATATATATATAGTTAGTATACTAAATTATCATTGTTTAGTTGCCTTTTTCTTGATCCAGGATTTGCCTCATTGCTGTAAATTTTTGACTATTTCCCGGAGTTCTGACAAAATTGATTCTGAGAGTGTCTGTTTGCTTATTTACTTATGTATGTATGTATGTATTTATTTATTTATTTTGGTGCCGGGGATTGAACTCAGGGGCACTCGACCCCTGAGCCACATCCCCAGCCCTATTTTGTGTTTTATGTAGAGACAAGGTCTCACTGAGTTGCTTAGTGCCTCGCCCTTGCTGAGGCTGGCTTTGAACTCGCGATTCTCCTGTCTCAGCCTCCCTAAGTGCTGGGATTACAAGCGTGAGCCACCACGCCCGGCTTATGTATTTATTTATCTATTTGGAACTGGGGATTGAACTCAAGGGCACTTGACCACTGAGCCACATCCCCAGTCCTATTTTGTGTTTTATGTAGAGACAGGGTCTTACTGAGTTGCTTAGCACCTTGCCATTGCTGAGGCTGGCTTTGAACTCATGATTCTCCTGTCTCAGCCTCCCAAAGTGCTGGGATTACAGGCATGCACCACCACACCCAGCCTTATTTATTTATTTTCAATGTTTCTGTGGACTGGAACTTGGAGCTGCCTACTCTGCCAGTTTTATGGCATCACTCCACAAAAAATATTTCAAATCTGCAAGCAAAGTCAAGTAATGGACATCTAAGACTAAATTTCCCCAATGTTTGAGCCTATTGTCCTATTCACTATTATTGTTCTTTCCTTCTTTTCTGAGTCTGTTGTGGTATCTTTCAGTCACCTGACTTTATATTGGAATTAATAGCAATAATATTGTAATAATTGATAGCATTTATCGGACTGAGTACTTCACATATCTTGTCTCGTTCAGTCCTTTTAACAATTCCACCACAAGGGCACTGTTGTAAATCCTATTCTGTCAGGATATCAATTGAGGCTCAGGGAGCTTGAGAGGTTGCCTAGAGTCAGCTAGGGGCAAATACAGGATTTAAACTGAAGCCTATCTGATGATAAACCTGTACTTTTATTTAAGGTTAGATTTGCTCCTTGGGCAACTGTCACTCTCAGTCTTTACATCTTGTTAATTCTCCTTATGTAATATTTCTCTTGTTGGAGTGCTTACTGGCTCTATTTCCACCCCTCTGGTTTCAAAGCCATGGGTAGGAGTAGACTTGAGAGAGAATGAAGCACCTTTCTGGATGCACTATCTGCTTAATTCCTCTGACTTGTCAATAAACCTAATGTTTGATTGACTTTGATATTTTTCTCTGCTCCATTTATCTCTTTTCTCCATCCTTCTGCAAGATTGTTCTTCCAACTGATCCAATTTGGACAATTTCTTTAAAGGGGGACAGAATGGCCATCCTCAGGTATAACTCTGGAAATTTGAGATTCTTAGTGTCTAGGAATTCCAGTCTAGCAACCTCTCCTTTGGAAAATTTATAAATAAAACATTTTAACTCAATATCTTTTATTCTAGTTCTCACCACACACAGCCTCCTTGTTTATCCTCTCACCTCAGTGCATCATTTTCTGTTGTTCCAGGCAAGTTTAACCTTCCCAGGGCAGGTGAGAAACATAACAGGATTGGTAGTGTTGTATTTTCTTTTCTTTCAAAATAGCATACTTGGGATGCAGTTTCCAATTTGGGTTTAGCTGGAAGTCATAAGACAGGATGGTGGTGGTATTCATGTCAGAGGTGTGAGAAGTATTTTAGAATTTTGCCGCTTACTGTCTATCCCACAGCTGGGCTTTTATAAATGCTTAAAAAAACTAAGCTAGATGGGAGAATCACTGCATTTAAATTTATACTAAGTTGCATTTTCTCTAGACCTGTCTCTTAGAAATGGAAGCATTCATTCCTTTAACAGGTATTGATCACACACTGCAAGGTGATGGGGATTCAGTGGCAGACAAGAGAACTTTGGCGCCTGTTGGGCAGAGGTGACCGTATAATAGACAGAACAGCCAATTGCACAAGTCATTATATATAGTGTAGCATGAACCTCTGTAGTGGAAACACATACCATAAACATCCTACTGTAACATGGAAACAAAAGGCACCTTGGTTACCGTCTGGTTCAACCTCTCTACTTCTCAGGTGTGGAAACTGCAGAGAAGGCAGATGACTCACCCTTAATCATAACTAAACCAAGGACTAAAAGTCTTGTTTCTCATTTTTCAAAGCAACATTAAAAAAAAAATCTCTGCTGTGCTGATATTATTGGGAAAACTGATCCCTACTTTCAATTTCTTTTTCACTGACATAGAAGTTAGTTAGATTATTCAAAAACCAGAGGAGAGCACCAGTGCTTGGGCCAGCTAATTTCTACACAGACTTCCTCTGGCACTCTTTGCTGGTTGATCTGTGGATAGGATTCTCATCCAAGGCACACTCTAGGAATAAAATCTAGAGTCCTTGGAAGATGCACATAGACTTCAAGCAGGCCCTGGGTGACTTCAACCCAATCCCTTTTTTCTCAAATCATTCTTAAACCTGACATCTTCAGATTCACTTATCTCAACCTCTTTAAACCAAAACTGCCTTTAAAGTCTGGTAAATTTTATTGCTTAACTGTTGGTTAGATGATAACATAAAATAAACCATATTTTAATTTTCATCATGCATGGGGTCCAAACTGCATAGCTATTGGTAGTTCCATGGATTTTTATTTCATGTGACATGATTAGGGCAATCAAAGATAGCGCAAAACTTCATTTTGCAGTTCCTTAGGTTTCCCACCTTAACCTTTTGCTTTCCTATTCTGGCACATTCTCTGGAGCACACCATCCATTTCCATGGCTTCAACTGTTTCCTATATCCATGTATTCAGCCTTTTTTGTGGGGACAGGCGACTGGGGATTGAACCCAGAGCCTCATACATGCCTGGCAAGTGTTCTACCACTGAGCTGTACCTGTAATCTCTTTACTATTCTCTTGAACTCCAACCTGTTAAATAAGTACCAAGTAGGTATTTATGCCTCTTTATCCTGCATCAAAGCAAGCTCAGCACGACACCAAACAAACATCTTCTGTTATCCCTTTTTCTTTATCTAGGATTTCTTTCCCTAGTAGCTCCAAGATCTCCAAGGGTGATTCTGAGGGCTCTTACTTCATGTGTGGAATTAGGGTATGCCTCTTGGAGCATGTTAGTAACTAGCATGCTAGTTACTCCATAACTTTTTGCTCCTTTGAGAGCTGAAAAGATATACTGAATGGCGCCACACATCTGCTCTTTATTATACTCTTCCTCATACAACTCCTGCCAAAGCCAATGCCTGGTATGCTCATCTGTAGTTAACAGAGAGGCGGCTTGGGGTGAACTGCCTGTTCAGGAGGCTTTTGTTGCTACTGAGAACCCAACCCAGGGCTCAGCAACTCCTCAAGTAGGGACTTGCCTTCCCCCTGAATAACACTTGGGGAAAAATGCTATGACTTCCAGTATCATGTTGAAAAAAAGAGATGAAAGTAGGCATCTCCCCGTTCTGTTTCTTATTGTGCCATTGGGCCCAAGTAAGTCTAACCACATTTTAACTGAACTTCAGGCTACCACATAAAATTTCAATGATCTTAAACTTGAAAGTAGCAGGGACTTTAGTTTTAGTCTGAGGAGATTTTCTTGGTTATAAGCAATAAAAACAATCGATTGTGTCCAATCTAAGTAAAACACACACACACAAAATTAAAACAAAACCAGGATTTAATGGAAATATCTGAGGTAGTTTAAAGGCTAAGAATCTAGACAGGTCCTGGAATCTAGGATTCAGGAACTAAGAACATCAGGGAGCACTATTGGAATGATTACATTTGAACATTTGTTGTTGTTGTTCTTGTGTTTTATAGTAGGTGGTTCAGATTCTAAGGAAAGAACATCTGACTGGTCTTGCTTACTGCACATAAGAATTTCTGGGATAGGCATAGCTGTGATTCACAGTCTACCCAGACTGCTTTCAATGGGTTCTGTATATTCATAGGACAATCAGGGTGCCTTCACCTAACTGAGCAAGAATGCGCACCAGGCAACAACAGCAGATGTCTGTTTGTTCCCTTAGTCAGTTTGGGATGCTATAACAAAGTATCATAGACTGAATAGTTGATAAACAATAGGAATTTATTTTACATACATCTGAAAGCTGGAAGTCCAAGATCAGGGTGCCAAGATGGTTGAGTTCTGTAGAGGATCCTCTTCTGGGTTGAAAGCTCTCATGTGGTTGTAAAAGAGCTAGCTAATTCTCTGAACTTTTCTTAAAATGGCACTAATCATATTCAGAGGGTCCCACCCTTATGAACTAATTAACTTCCCAAGGCTTGCCCCCCAAATATTATCACATTGGAGGTTAGGATTTCAATGTATAAATTTTGGGAAGACATAAACATTCAGTTTACAACAGTCTCTTTCTTCCCAGGAGTGTGCAAGTACAAACCGATGATCAGGCTGTGGAGTTTGGGATAATTCCTTCTTTGTTCTGGAGGCCAATGTGTCAGAAGAGGGTTGGCTAGAATCCATCTGCCTCTAAAGCTGATGACCAAGGTTTGGTCAAAATACCTGTTCCATTATATTCTTCTAGATTGGACTATGTTTTATAAACTTTGTCTTTTATTTATTGTAGGCTTGAAATGTAAAACCAAAATGCCAAAATGTATTTCCAGGGTTATAACATCCTTTAAAGTTGCAGGCAAGTTTTTTTTTTCCCCCAGAGCAAAGCACTAAAATGTCAAGGAGAAAATCACCTAAATTCAGTGAGGCCCCAAGAAATTGTTATGTGCATTGAAATTGTTAGAGAAAGCACTGAAGCAATGCAATTTTAAATCAGATGCAAAGGCAAAATGGAAATTACAAATATAGAAAGTAGAATCTAGTAATTATAATTCCATAGTCTCCCAATCAGTTGCTTGCTTATTCATTTATTCATTCCTTAAATATTTATCAAATGCCTACTTTGCACGACGCACTATGCTGTCTGCTGGGGATAGATACCTGGAGATAGATGTAGTATTGACTTCACTTTCTCCCATTTTTAAACACATATTCACATTTCCCCTAATTTTGTTTCTTCTCTTTTAAGCTAAGTGGGAGAAAACTTTCCAAACATTGAATATAAGTATCCTGTCCTCAATTTATAATAAATAATGCTTTCAAGGAATTACAGTGGAGTTCTCCATCAAAAGGCTTTTGCCAATTCTTGAACGATCATATATGTGCTTAGAATTTTTTTATTTAATTATATCAAGTTATCTCTTAAATGGTCCATGTGGTTCAAAAAGAGGTATCGGGCAGCTTTTGGTGCTATGTGAAGCAGCATCCTTAGCAAGCAGAATGGGAAATTTGTGGACCTCCTCTCTTGGCTCCTGGCTGAGTGGCCCAGCAGGTGGCTGGTAGTCTCAGGAGCACAGATGCATGAAGACTGCTTTATTAAGCGCTGTGAAGACAGAGATTCTCTCTGCCATGATCACTGTTACCATCCCCAGCACTAAGCAATGTGGCAGAAAGAGAGTTGCCAAGTGCTCAGTAAGTTGGCATGCCATAAATGAATATTTAAAATGTCCTTTGAATAAGAGAAAATTTAATCTCTCTGGATTTATAATCAGATGACTTTTTTTTCAACTCCTTTGTTTAACTGGTTGATCCTGAATTGCATTTGATATACAGAAGTCTCAAGGCTCAACAAAAGCAGACAAAGAATTCAAGTACTCAGAATTTTGATTCTGGGAAGTAATCCTAGATTGCTTCCATGGTTACATTTAAAGTAAACATCAGTGCCTATTTAGCCAATGCTCTGATTTAATTACAAATTCTTCTTGATTATGAGCTAAATTTTGACTTACATAAGACTCTTTGAATTCCAGCTGTGCATGCTTGGAAGTTATTATTTTTGGACAAAATTTTCAGTATTTCAGGCATTTTACTAATTAAGAAAGGTTTCTACATCAAGTAAGCTTACTGGTGGTTTTCCTATGTCAGTGATGGCAAATGGATTTCATCTCACTTGCCAATTTTATTTGATTGGTTTTCTTGGAATACCAGATTAAGAAGTAGCCTGAGGTCAAAGCTGGACTCTATAGGGAAGGTTACCATTCGTGATAACTCATCAACGTCTTCTTGGCTGATGGAGGTGGGTGGTTGGTACCTGTCCTTCAAATTTTTTATCTTTTCTCCACAAACTATAATGTAAGATTGGAAATGCCTCTTCTGTGACCAGAGACTAAATTCAGCCAAGATTTGAGAATTAATGAAGGAATTAGCAGAAATATCAACATAGTTCCATCTTTATTTTCTTTTTTTTTTCTTTTGGTACTAGGGATTGAACTCAGGGGTACTCGACCACTGAGCACATCCCTGACCCTATTTTGTGTTTTATGTAGAGACAGGGTCTTACTGAGTTGCTTAGGGCCTCGCTGTTGCGAGGCTGGTTTTGAACTCGCGATTCTCCTGTCTCAGCCTCTCTAAGTGCTGGGATTACAGGCTTGCACCACCGCGCCCGGCTAACATAGCTCCATCTTAAGGGAGAGTCATTTATTAGCTTGACAGCGAATGATCTGAAATGAAATGGTTGAGAGAGTCTGGTTCCTTGTTAGAAAGATGAAGACCTAAATCAACATAAAGTTTTGAAGTCCAAGAAGTCACTAATGAGTTTGCTGAACCTGGAAAGAAGGTTATAAAATTGGGGGAGTAAAGTAGCCTGGAAATTGGTGTCAAATGAGCAGTTCAGCAGTTAGTCATCAGCTGAGGGCCTTTGGATAACTCAGCTCTTCTCCCTGGGACTGTTTCCTCATATCTAAAATATGGATACAAAAACCTCCTCTCTTGTTGATAACAAGTATACATAAACAGGGTCTAATGCAGAGAGTAACTCATATGATAGCCACTTTTCCTACAGAAATATAAATTGCAAGATTTCTTTGAACATTATCCTTTCAAGTAGTTTATGTTGTAAACCTGTTCTTAGGACGCTATCTTTTCCAGAAAATCAATAAATGTCAGCTATTGCTGACTTGATATATAGTTAAATAAAGTGACATAATTCCCATGCAATAATTGGCATTCATTTTATCTGGCAATCCCATGTAAGAGGTAATCTGGAATTAAGATCAATTAGCAGTGAGTTCTGAATCTACTAATTTTTAGTATTTTTATCTTTCAGACTCAATAGAAACATGCTTATTGATACCTGTATTGCCCAGTTCAAATCAACTTCACCACCTCTTCAGCTGCCATTGTAGTATAGCATACAGATTGGAAGAAATTTTAGAACAGACGTATAATACAGAAAATAGACAATCTCTGGGTTCAGGGAAAGATGGTGTTTTTAGCACTCTTACATATGACTCTTGTAATTTTGGCTGCTCTTAAAGACAGATCTCTGTAAGTGAGAATTGCTTTCTAAATCCAATTTATGCTTAGACTTACCTCCAGAGGAGTCCTAGCAAGGAGAACCAGGCAAACATTGTTTATTGAATGGAACTGTTCTTAAGATCCCTTTAGAAATTTCAAAGATGAAAATTCATGTAGGCAAAAATCATTATCAAAATGGTATGTCTCTAAAGAGAGTTTGTCTCCATTTACTTGGAGGTAGGAGTCTAAATATCTGTCTCTGACTCCATATGGGTGGCAGGTAAAATTTGTGCCATGTGCCCATGGTTTTTAAATATAAAAAAGTTCCAGCTAGGCCAAAAGGGATAAAAGCTACTTTATAAAAAATCCATTTGGATACAGGAAGATCTGAAAAATAGGACAGTCATGTTTTGAATTATTCAGACAACCTGAAAAGATTTATTTTGGAGAAAGTAAAAAGAAAACACACACAAACACACACACACACACACACACACACACACACACACACACTGCTGATTGCTAGAAGCAGCAGTAGTGTTCACACACCTGAGAAAAAGAAAGTTGAAAAGTGGCATTTAAAAAATTTAAGAATCGTTTTTAGCATTTTCAGTCTTAAGAGGCAGTGGGGTTCTATGGTTGTACAATTGAACTTTAAGGGAAAACAGACTTGGGTGCAAACCCTAGCAATCTAGGAATATTTCTAGACACCTAAGAATATGGATTTTATTTTACTATTTTTAAACTACGTAAATTCACCTTCACTCCTCTGATATATGTAGTACATTTCATAACTTTTTACAAGTAGCTCTTTTCTTCACAAACTACATTTTTAAAATATTTTTTAATTGTTGATGGATTTTTTTTTATTCATTTATTATGTATATGTGGTGCTGAGGATCAAACCCAGTGCCTCACACATGCTAGGCAAGTGCTCTACCACTGAGCTACAGCCCAGCCCCACACAAACTACATTTTAATACACAAATTGCTTTGGTAGTGGTACATACTCTTTGCGTCCTTGGTTCATATTGATTAAAAAAAATGTTTTTAGTTGTAGATGAACACAATACCTTTATTTTATTCATTTATTTATATGTGGTGCTGAGAATCGAACCCAGTGCCTCACGCGTGCTAGGCAAGTGCTCTACCACTGAGCCACCACCGCAGACCTCATATTGATTTTTAACAAATGAAATTAATGTTAAAGTTAAATAATATTTTATCTGTTCTGTTTACACAATAAAGCCAGGTTTTTCCCCCTCACTGGGACCCAGTAGAAATGGTATTGCTTCTTGTTTTTTGATGATTTCTATCTTTCTGTATGTAGCTCAGTGGTAGAGTGCTTATTTCACATACGCAAGGCTGGGAGTTCAATCCCCAGAACTGAAATTTTTTTTTTCAAATTTAGCTAGATAGATTAATTTAAAAAGGCCACGTCACAATTCAAAACAAAAGACAAATGTCAGAATTGGGGGAAGCATTTCTTCTACATATGTTGCAAAGGATTATGTAATTAAGAGACATCAAGAAACTAGAATGAGGGCTGGGCTTGTAGCTCAGTGGTAGAGCACTTGCCTAGTGCGTGTGAGGCCCTGGGTTCGATCCTCAGCTCCACATAAAGATAAATAAATAAAATAAAGGTATTGTGTCCATCTATACCTAAGAAATATATTAAAAAAGAAACTGGAATGATAGATTGATATTCTTGACATATGATGATGATTGCATAACTCTATGAATTTGCTAAAAAAGTTACTGAACTCTTGTTATGTTGAATTTTATTGTATGCAAAACTAACTTTAATAAAACTGGAAAATAAATCCTTACTATATAAAGGGCTCCTACTAAATGATTAGGGAAAAAAGCAACTTAATAGCAAAATGTGAAGGGGATATGTGTAGAAAGTTCATGGGAAAATAAGTATGGGTGTCTAATACACATACAAATAAGTTCAGCTTAACCAGCAGTTAAAAAATGATTTTTTTTTTTTGGTGCTTGGGATTGAATCCAGGGGTGCTTAACCATGGAGCCACATTCCAGCCCCTTGTATTATTTTTTATTTTGAGACAGGGCTTCACTAAGTTGCTTAGGGCCTCAATAAGTTGCTAAAGCTGGTCTTGAACTTGCGATTCTCCTGCCTAAACCTCCTGAACCACTGGGATTACAGGCATGAGCCACTGTGTCTGGCAGGAAGCTTCATTCTTCTTTTTTTTTCTAAGTTTTTAGTTGTCAATGGACCTTTATTTTATTTATTTATGTGTGGTGTTCAGAATCAAACCCAGAGCCTCGCACATGCTAGGCAAGTGCTCTACCACTGAGCTACAACCCCACCCAGGAAGCTATATTCTTAAAACAGCAATGAAATGCACTTTTTATCTATCATTTGGTAGGTTTTTTAAATGTTTTTATTCACACTGTATTAATTATTTGAATTGGTAATACATTCAAGTGTTCAAAGATAAAGAGGAAGACAGGTATAAAGTTGTACATGGAAAGTTCCCTTTTCACCTTTGCCCAGATCTCTCTTTATTGTTCTCACAGTACAACCAATGTTATCCATATGTTGTGCAATTTTCAAGAGACACTTAAGGAACATACAGGAAAATGTATATATTTTCCATCTCCACTTTATGTACAAATGGTTAGGCACTGTATAAACTGCTTTGTCTACTTCTTTATTCCTCTCTCTTCAAGAGCTTCCCTTGTGGATACAATGGAGACCTTGCTCATTATTTTTTAATGGCTGTATAGCATTTAATTGCACAGATGTACCATAGTCTTTTCAAATGTTTCCCTATTGGTAGAACTATTTTTAAGTATTGTTCCATTAGCACTGTAGAGTACACTCATGACTTCACCTATGTGTATATCTGTGGAGTAGATTTCTAAATGTAGTTTTGACAATTGTGGCAAAACGTTTGAAATTTGTGCAGAGGATCAGTAAATGTCTAGAGACATGGATGTCCCCTATGCTGTTTCAGGGTGTACAATCTTTGCTGCATAGCAAAATTAGAAATGTATACATCCTCTGATGCAGAAAATTTATTTTGAGGACTCTTCTCTACAAGAAATATTTATATATGAACACAAAGTTCTGTGTTCTAGCATTATTTGAAATAGTAAAATACTGAAGCCAACCTAAATAAACAGCAATCTTAGTAAACAAACTATGGTATACCCATACTATCAAGTATTACAAAGAAATAAAAAGAATGAGGCAGATCTTTGTGAATGGACATGGGATGGCAACCATTTGAAATGTGTTATTAAGAAAAACATGTTACATATGTGGTGTAAGATTGTTAGGTAGAGAGATATCTAAATATCATACGGCTTTGCTTACCTCTTCTTTGCTCTCTTCCTTTAGAAAAAGATGTATACCTGCTAACATTTAGCAGTAGTTACCTAAGGAGAGTAGAAAAGGATTGAAGAAAAATTAAAGAGGGGCCCAGGGTTGTTGTGTGCCTCACACATGTGAGGTATTGGGTTCAATCCTCAGCACCACATAAAAACAAAATAAGCAAAATAAAGATATTGTGTACATCTATAACTAAAAATATTTTTAAAAAATTAAAGAAGAATTCCTATTTCTTAATCTTTTTATTCATGGTTAGTTTTGACAATGGGCATATATTCACATCTAACTTCTGTAATTTAAAAAATGACATTTGTAAGTAGCAATAAAAATTCTAAAGAAAGCTATGATAATTGATTCATGCCAAGGTTTTTTTCTTTCTTCTCCTACTCCATTTTTTGTTAATCACAAAAATTTCCAAGTATGTATAAAGTATAGAAAATAATATAACAGACACCCGTGTACCCACCATCCAAATTTAACAGATGTTAACATTTTGCCAAATTTGCTTCAGATTCTGCTCTTAAAAAAGAAAGAAAATGTTGCTGATAAAGTTAAAACTTTATACCCTACACCTGCAAGGTGACAATTTTATTGACGTTGTGTATCATTTACAATTTTTTTTTACATCATAAAATGATTGTCTTTAAATGATTTGAAAGAGAAAAAGTCTCAGGCTCGGTTTTCCAACATTTTGAGGAAAACTCTAGAATAGGGATTAGAGAATTGCATCTTCCTCTTTTTTTTAACTATTTGAAGGACTTACCATTTCCCATTCATCCCTCTTTTATACCTTCATCTCATTCCTGTGTCCACAAAGGAGTGTCTTCCCTGGACACATTGCTTCCATCCTCTATCCATTTGACAGCCACTGCCAGACTATCTTCCCAAACCAGGATTTCTCAACTTCATCATGACTCTTATGGGGCTGGGCCGGTGATTCTTTCTTGCGAGGAGCAGTCCTGTTCATTTTATGGCCTTTTGCAGCATCCCTGGCCTCTAAATTGCTAGATACCAATATCACCTCCCAGGTTGTGATAATCTATTTTTAGATATGATCACATGTTCTTTGGAAAGCAGAGTTGTCCCTGGTTGAGAATCATTGTCCTAACTGACTTTTGGAGGAGGACATTTGTTGGGGATTCAGCCCAGGACCTTGTGCATGCTAAGCACATACTCTACCACTAAGCCACACCCCCAGCTTTAAACTGAGACTGTTGACACCACTGCTCTGCTCATGAGCCTTCCATAGTTCCTGTTGCTCATCACACCATGTTCAGACTTTCTCCACTCTCCTTTATCTGATTTTGAGGTCATTCTCATCTGCTCCCTCTTCCTACTCATTTCTTATTTCTTCCTGTCAGTCAGGCAGATTCCCCACCTCAGTCCTCTTGCATTAGGCTTTTTCTCACCTTTTGGCTTTTGTGCATTTTTTTCCTCCATCTTAGGGTGTGTTGCCTGTTACTTTCTGCCTATCCAACTTCTGTTAGCCATTCAGGGTCAGGCGCACATCTCATTTCTTCACATAATGTGTCCTAATTTATTTCCCCTTAGCTGTGTACCCCTTACTGGGAAGCAGTGAAATTTAGTGGTTCAGTAAATGAGTAAAGCAAAGGTGGGCATAGCCCTGACACTCCTCTAAACAATCTGTGAGATATGAGCAAACAGTTTGGCTTCTGTGTGCTTTTCTTTGATAATATAATAGGGATAATCCCTATTTTGTGGAGTGGTAGGGAGAATCAAATTACATCTTGTAGATTCTACTTAGCACCTGAGTATATATGCTATTTTATGACTTTCAAGTTGTTTCATGTGCATTTAACTGTTCAAAGAGAATGAACTTACTCTAGAAGGGGATTGTGTGTTAAACCTCTCCTCTGTCCTTTCCAATGACAGATCCTTTGTAGATAACCAATGGATGTCATTGACTACAAGAGGAAAAAAATGCTGCTGTACATACTTGCTAACTTCTCTGTTGCTATTGTATTTATAGCCTTGTGGTCCTCATCTTTCCAGCCCTTCCAAATGAATTTCAGCAGGATTAGGCTTAGCATGTTGATTATCTTCAAAATGGAGTACAATGTAAGTTGGTCATTGCTCTATTGAAATGGCTGAAATGATGAATTGACCCAATAATCAATGAGGATGACTCATTTCATAGTGCTTTTGGACCAACAGATGAAAGTCATGGCGCAAGATACTGAAATCATGTTTTCCATTGAGGGAAAATAAATTAGAATTCTAGGAGAAAGAGATGAGTGATAGACCACTCTTTATCTGGAGACCTAAAAGAATTTCACAGAGCAGAGGGGTGGCTCCGTGGGGTCTTTTCTGCCTTCTCTGGGCTGTCTCTCTATTTCAAGGTAACATGACAACTGTAAAGTCTGGGGTTTCCCAATTCAGCATTTAAGGAAAGTTTAACTGAGAAATTCCAGTTCTTGGAATTTACCTTAAAGAAATACTATAGACTCAGGTACAGTGGTGCACAGCTGTAATCCCAGCTATGTGGAAGGCTGAGGCAGGAGGATCTCAAGTTTGAGGCATGCCTGGGCAGCTTAGTGAGAATTCGTCTCAAAATAAATAGGAGGGATTGGGGATATAGCTCAGTGGTAGAGTGCTTGCCTAGCATGTGTGAGACCCTGGATTCAATCCCCAGCCCCACAAAAAAAAGAAAGAAAAAGAAAAAGAATAAATATTATAGAGATGCAACATAATTTGGTTATAAAGATATTAATTGCAGTGTTGTTTATAATAAATAAGTGAAAATTCCCTAAGCATTTAACATGTTTAGTTAAGAAAACAATGGTAAATACATATGGCATAATATTCAGCAACTATTAAAAAGAGAATTGAAACATTCAAATTTATAATACATTCATGCTATGTGTCTTAGTCTCTTTGGGCTGCTATAGAAAAAATACTATAGACTAGGTAACTTAAACTGTAAACATTTATTTCTCTCAGCTATAGAGGCTAAAAAGTTCTAGATCAAGGTGCCAGCAGATTTGACAGGTGGCGGCTCCTTTCCTGAATCATAGTGTGCCATCTTCTTGCAACATGGAGAAAAGGGGCAAGAAGAGAGCTTTCTGGGATTTTCTTTTTTAAGAGCACTAAAGTCATTCCTGAGGGGTCCATTCTTATGACATAATCAACTCCAAAAGGCCTCACCTCCAAATTCTACCATTTTGGGGGTTAGGATTTCAATATACAATTGTAAGGGAGCACAAATATTCAATTGAGTCCATGACTTTACAGAAGACTGTGTACCATCTAATGTGTAATTAACAGTAGGGGTAATGATAATCGCAGCTAAGAGTTACCAAATGCTTACCTATGTTTTTTCAGTTCTTTCAACGAAAACTTTCTGAGGTAATACTGTGAACTCAAGGATGCAAAGGTTAAATGATTTGGCCAAGGCCAGAGAATTAAGAAGTGGCAGGATCAGGATGCATGACCAGTCTGAAACTAGCATACACACTGCCACCCACTCCTCCATACTGTCTTACAGGATTTTGTAGGAGACATGTATACTGAGTTTTTTAAAAAATCTAGAAATTTTATTGACTGAAAATACAAGTGAATGGGTCTAGAATAAATCCATTCACAAAACAAAAGATGTTGGTGAAGATGTTATCAGTAATTATCCCTGAAAGGAGGAGTGGGAGTGGAGAAGGTAATGGAAACTTGCATATTTATTTTCTGTGTTCTTGAGATGTTTATGTGTTTTCTAACGATGTCTTAATGTATTTTTTAAAAAGTTGTGCAACAACTAAAGCCACCACCAGGGGGCTCAATGAGCGCTCGTTACGCTCTCCCTCTAGAGGCCGCGGGGAGAGAGCTGTCCAGGTGCTGAAGTGTGTGAAATGGATAGTTCTGGGCAATGACTCTGGGGAACTCTTGGAGCTTCCACTGCGAGCTCTGTGACTGGGAGTCCGTCGGTTATTTGGAGTATAGGACTGAACCGTATTCTCTAGTTATCTCTGTCATTCCAGCCTGAATCCTTTCTAGCATGTCAGGAAAGAATGAGTGATACTATTTCGATACGCTTCTCCTCCAAGTGAGTACTGCACACACAAAAAATGGCTGCAAACTTTTAGATGAAAATTTAGCAGAATCTATCAAAATATTAATGGATATCCTTTTGGGTCCAGCAATTCCACATTAGGAATTTTACCTGAGAAATACCAAGAAGTATGCAGTAACTTTGCATTGCAATCATGCAGACATTATACCATTGATATTATGATGAAATATTGAAATCAACCTAAATGTTATTAGTAGGAGTAAGCTGAACAGACTGTAAGTGTTGGTTTATATGAAGAGACAAGGAAAGATATTGATAATAATTTCTGGATTAAAAAACAGAGCAGAGAACAGTATGCACAATAATCTATTTAGGTAAATACACTTGCATACGTATGCACAGAAGGATCTAGAAGGCTATGCAATAAAGAACTAAGAGTACATTTTATTTAGAAACTGAGATGCCAAGGGAAAAGTGAGGAATGCTTTACTCTCTGATACACATTTTTTATTATTCACACCTACTATCAGTATGCACCATTTTATACTTTTTAAAAATGATGAAAAATTTGTATGAACCAAAATATTGAGGTAGATATATTGCTATTCCCTATTTCTATATCCTTTACAATTTTTATAGTTTTTGCTGTTATTTTTAATGACTCTAGGAAATTTGATTCTCTTCAGTTTTTTCTCTCCTTTTGGTCCTCAGAAAAAGACTTTATCAGACTTTTTTTTTTTTAAGTGAGAGGTATATAACCCTAGAAATTCCTCCCCCAGAATCAAATCACTAAAATTCTTTGGCAGCTCAGTTGATCAGTTCATATGTCCATTCTATAAGAGTTGGTAGCAGACTGATAAGGTTGTATAAGCCACTCATCAAGACTTCTGGGCTGTGAGGTTTTGGATACTGGTCTACTACATCTAAGGACATAAGAAAACATAGCTTGGGTGTGTGCTAACTCATAAGAGTCAACTTTAATTACTCTGTGCAAAATTTAATTAATATTGATTAAACTCTTGACTTTGGAAGAGGTAGTGAGATTTGGGGGAAGCAAGAAGTCTGTTTAGTGTTGAAAAGATTCCTGGTCCAGCCACAGAAGGAATCCTTAGTAAAAATTCTAAATTAAATGGTGAGTATTATAATAGCTTTTCCGTAAACAAGATTTAAGTCACCTAATTTATCAATGTTTGCAAACTGTACAATCACAGGATAATCCCCCTGATTTGTGTCAATAGGGTAAGGGAATGAATGACCAAGGAGCCTGAAATCCTGTAACAGATTACAACCCCATCTGCATGTGGGTAGTTAGAAGTTTTCTAATAGGATGTTGACATGGTTAGCTTGTCTTTCTGTACAATTTGTTCAGAAGCATGTTTGGGATATTGAGATTTTTAAAAAGTTAGAACAAAACAATTACATCCTGAAACTGGCTAGTCTATCTTTTAATAGTTCTTCATCCTTACATATAATACATTCAGTGAAGAGAGTATAGCGTAGCTGATGCTTTACATGCATCAAATAGCTATTTAAATAGAAACATAACAACTAATGGGACGTTAGAAAATATTACATGTCATTCTGGAGTGCTAGCAGAGGAGAGAACTTGGGTTCCATTATTCATATCTTTTTTTAAAAAGATATTTTTTTAGTTGTTGATGGACGTTTACTTATTTATATGTGGTTCAGAGAATAGAACCCAGTGCCTCACACATGCTAGGCAAGTGCTGTACCACTGAGCTACAACTCCAGCCCCATTATTCATTTCTTGCAACCAGTATGGTTCTGTCTGATCCATCTCAAAATAAGAAAAAGGGAAAGACCAGAGACATATACTGCTTTGTATACTGAAGAACTGAATCTCCAGTGATTTTTGTCCCTTCTGGGTAAGAGTTCTCTTTCAATGGA
This sequence comes from Geosciurus inauris, assembly GCA_004024805.1. Lineage (NCBI taxonomy): Eukaryota > Metazoa > Chordata > Mammalia > Rodentia > Sciuridae > Geosciurus > Geosciurus inauris. The sequence goes on along the minus strand of PVHX01028144.1, from coordinate 1,335 downwards.
ACACTTAGTATGCACCAGACAGTTTTATCTCATCTAATACCGATTCCAATCTCATCAGATAAACTCTGTTTAGGAGATAGAATTTATTTCCCATTTACAGATGTGAAAAATGAAGATTAATTTAGCCAAGATATACAATTGGTAGCTAGCAGGACCAGTTTAATTACCTCTTATTTAAGTGATTCAGATTTATTAGATACCTGGACTCCACACAACTTGGCTTCTAGACATTTTATAATATAACAGGCTTATATAACATGCTTGTCTTTCCCTGTGAATGTGTTAGTGAACTTTCTATCACTACAACAAAATACCTGAGGTAATAAACATTTAAAGAGAAAAATGTTTATTTTGGATCATAATTTTGGAGGTTTTAGCCCATGATTAGTTGGTCCTGTTGCTTTGGGCTTATGGCAAGACAATATGCCATGGTGGGAGTGCCTGACTGAGCAAAATTGCTCATCTTGTGAACCAGAAGCAAAAAGAGAGAGGAAGAGGAAGGGACTAGGATCCCACTATCTCCTGCAAAGGCATACCCTCAATAACATAAAGACCTTCCGCTAGGGCTCCATCTCTTAAAGGTTCTACCGTATCCCAATGGAGCTACCTTGGGGATTGTACCTTTAACACATGAGCCTTTGAGGGATGTTCAAGATCCAAACAGTAGCATATGAGTTAGTGATGTGCTTTGGGAAATCAGATACAATGTGTGAACATGGGAGCATTAAATAAGAAAATTGACTTAAATCTGATATAAAGGTTAAAAATAGGACAATGTAAACCACCAAAGAGGCAGACTGGACAGAAGGCCTGAAAATTCTTAAGGGAAGGTATCTTAGCTCAATCTGTCATAACAAAATGGCAAAATGGCTTAAACAGCAGAAATTAATTTTCTCATAATTTTGGAGGATGGAATTCTAAGATCAGGGTGCCAGCCTGAGTTGTCTTGGCTTGCAGACAGCTGCCTTCTGGCTGTGCCCTCACATGGCCTTTCCTCTGTGCACCTCCCTGGTGTCTCTTCCTCTTCTTATGCCAGTCAGATTGGATTAGGGCCTGGCCCTTATGACCTCATTTAACCTAGAGTACCTCTTTAAAGTCTGGAACTCCCAAAACAGTCACATTGGGGGTTAGGGATTCAACATATGAATGGGAGAGGGCATAGTTCAGTCAGATTCCGTGGGGTAGCAGGGACAGGGGCACTTTGGTTGGGGAGATGGTGCTAGAGTAATGGGCAAATGTGCAAACCATCTGTCAGAATGTCAGCGAGGAAGCCTTGCCCAGCAAAAGTATTTGACAAGATGACCTCAAAAAGCCTGTCCAAGCAGGGCGCGGTGG